>DWLR01000375.1:0-26874 GCA_018246295.1 Papilio alexanor hazarajatica
AGGAGACTATGTAGAAAAATAAATTATTATTTTAACTTTAATTACCGTGTTTTATTTTCATTATCATTACTTTTGGACCACCCCAGGAAAAGCGCGTTCGCGTTCAGCCTGGGGATAGGGTTTTTGTAAAAAAGCGTCCCATAAGGTCCGTGTTAGATGAAAGGAAAATTATTGGATAAATTAATTAAAACGAATATAGGGTAAAATCATTTACGGGAAAAGAACATCATCGTCATATCGATCAGTTAAGGCTGAGTTCAAGTTGTGCCATGAGTGGTTCCTTTTCGTCATCGATTCAATCATCGATGATACAGGTACAGTACGAGTAAACAGAAAACGACGTTATCACAGAACCAACTAGTGAGGCATCTCCATCTGGGTACTCAGGGAATGAACCGTTATCGGTGTCTAGCGAATATCAACCTGTAGCTGTCAGGCTCCAACTCTTCGGGGCCCTCACTGAAATAGACTGCCAAGAAAGCGTTTTCTTTTCAGTATGATTAAAATTGTATAATTATAAAAGATAATAGGTATGTTTTTATATTGATATTTTTTATTGGATCATAAGTGTATGTTTCGTATTATATCTTTTCTATGTTTTTTTTTAATCTTGTAAATTAGATTTAGCTTGTTAATCAAATGTGTATTTTGTAATATAGAAAATTTATATATAGTAAATTAGTGTTTAACTTGCATTTTATATTTCCCATGATAAATCTGACTTACTCAAGTAATAATTTTATTAACAATCAAAATAAACTTAGCTTCAAAAATTTAAACAATTTAATATAAGTTATACATGGAACAACAAAGTAATCACAAGTATCGAATGAGTTTTTTTACACAAGATCAACATTTACGTTTAGCAATTTCAAAATTACAAAAAGAAAATAGATTTGCACGCGACTTAAGTAGCTCTAACGCAATACGAGCAAATGTTTAAAAACATAGTCTTATCAAAGTCAACATTATAAGACTCCGTACTAAAATTTTTATATCCAACGATGTTTTAAAGAGCAACGTTCTAAGAGCAATAACAAGTGCGTCGCCGACGACGTTTGACTTTTCTGAAGCTCGAATAAAACTTTCGTCTCCCGCCGGACCTACGCTTGCAACGGCAAAGATCACGGTCAAGCTTGTCTATGTACCTTTTCCCGCGTTTGTCTAGAAAACCTAGTGCTGCGCTCGATTCTAACGTTTCTTCGGCATTGCACGTCAAAACATTTTCTTTCCACACATCGCCAAACTTTTGTTGCAGATACTTGGTCACGTCTTCAGCAGTAGCTCCATTGTTATCAACGATCTTATAGAATGCGCTTATTACTATTTTCGATGTGTTTGTATTTTGTTCTTGGGTATTATTTGTTCCGGACATATCTAATTTGAAAACTTAGAAAAAAAATCTATTTACATTAATCAGAATGAAAAATCTTAATTTCAGAAAGTAAAGTGACATTGACAATTTTTAATAGAAATGTTTTCATTTCTTTTTAAAAAATCTGTAACATTCTTATATGCTGCCAGAATATTTAACTATAAGTCAAGTTTCATTATTGTCGAGGAGTATTGGCGTCAGGCAGGCGGCCAAACATTTATATCTATATATATAATAAAATCGTAACTGATCGGTGTCTGTATAATATACTATATATAATGCTATAGAACATAAAACAACGATATTTATTTTTTTGTCTGTTTTCTATTGGTCAGTTACGTTGTTCGGACTAATATCAGAAACGGCTTAACCGATTTGGATGCGGTTTTCACCAATGTGTAGTAATTAGCTTCAATCATTACATTAATCTTTTATTTCATCTAAATCAGTGCATAAATAAAAAAAGATTTATAAATTTAAAGTGTTACGTTAAACATTTCTTCAGAAAAAATGGTATAAAGTGATTATTTAGTTGATTGGGATGAAACTTTAGTTTACTATTTATGATATTCTATACAATGACGATGATTCAAAGATAATACAAAGTTATAGACAAGTAATAAGTTATAGACATTTTGAGATTGCCAATGTAACTTGACCTTCGATGTATATTGTCAAATGGGCTGATCATGTTTCTACTTAGGCTGGACGTTTCGGTTGTACGGATTGCGTGTTTATTACAATGCGGGTCCAAAAATTAACTTTTAAAATTTTTACAATGATGCTTCGTTACGTCGCTAGATGTCATTAAATAATAAAAAATAGGTTTTGGTAAATTTAAAAAGTAATATTCACACCTGTTACCAGGATTTTCAAAATGTGTTCTTTTTTACTCCTCAAAAATAATAAAGTATCCTTGGATATATTGATAATCTTAATCTTTTAAGAAGTCTGTCATATATTGGGTAAAAAAACCTGTCTCACTAAAAGTATGTGGCGATTTAAGTAAAATTTGATTAGTTATTTAATCAACTTTATAATAATGCTACATCGGAACCGTCACAGCTCTAAAAGGTCAAATATCGAGTCCATATGTATTAAGGGCGTCCTAAGATTTTAGGTGACATTTTGGTAGTGATTAAACTGAAACTTAAATTTCACTTAAATTTCTCTACGTGCTCCTTAAATCTATTAGTTGATGGCAAAAATGGGCGTAATTCAAGATAACTGCCTCTTTTTTGTTATGCACTTTTTTAGGTTGTGTGTGTGTTTTTTTTTCTGGCAATAAAATGGTTATTTATTTTATTTTTATTTATTTAGGTTGGGTAATACTTAATTTTAAAAAGAACTGAATATATAAGTTAGTTACTTTGTCTTTCTTCGTAATCCCTACTAACATTATAATACGAAAGTAGCTCTGTCTGTCTGTTTGTTACGCTTTTACGCCTAAATCACTAAAACGACTTTGAGGAAATTTGGTAAAACGATATATTTGACCTTAGAAAATGAAATATGCTACAGCGAAAAAAGGGTTAAGGGGTATAAGGGGGTGGTGTTCGTAAAACCTACTTAACCGATCATCATTAAACTTTGTACACATATTCTTTATGGTACTGGGAAGAATATATGATAGTATTTGTTTCAAAAAAAAAATTGTGGAGGGTAAAAATATCATTATTATATTATAAATGCGAATGTTTGGATGGACGTTTGTCACCACGTTACTCCACACCATCTGAACAGATCTGGACGAAATTTGGCACAGAGATAGATTATAGACATGAAACATCGCTTAGGCTCTTATCCTTGAAAAAGTACAGCTTCCGCGGAACGTTTTTCACCCAGATATATGTATATGTTTACACCTAGATACATGAATATTGAATTCCACGCGGACGAAGTCGCGGGTAAAAACTATAGCCAAAACCAGTCATAGTATGGGTTACAGTTGAATCCAAGAGACATGTAATACATAATATCCGATACATAATAGCCGATCCTATGCAAGTGGGAAAAGGGTAGGTGATAAAGTCAAGTTTCATTATTATCTATAGTAGTAAATTATTTATAAATGTAAGTAGTGCAATCGAAAATAATGTATATTCATATTTTATTATCGTTATTATCTATCAGCTATTATTGACATAATATAGGACCTTTTTATTTTATTTTATTTTAATATATTATGATGCAGATCAACAGGACAAAAGTATTGACACTGTGAATGTAGTTTTAAGAATAATGTGACACTGACATAATATCAAAATTAGAAGAGCATTTGTTTCTTTAAAATCATAGGCAATTTGCTTTGTCTAATCAAACATCAAGCTTTTCTGTTTTTATATTCATCACATTTTGAAGTAAAAATTTGGAGTTATGCTTTAGAAAACATATCTTCCTATTAAAATGACGACTGAAGAGACCGAGGAGGCTACGGCGGCTCAAAACCCGCCAGGGAGTTTGATTCTTAAGTACCTTCACGACGCCAAAGAAGGCGCTACATCTACGGAAATTGTGCGATATTTACGATCGAATTATGATAAATTAAGCAACGATGAACTGAACCAAACTGTGGAGAAAATCTTAGAAAATGGAGTGGCTTTGGGATTTCTAGAAAGAAAAAGTTCTAATTACTTGAATTGGAAAGCACGAGAAGGCTGCGGATGTAGGAGACGGAGACGGCGAAGAAGTTGCGGACGACGACGAAAACGAATCCGCCGCCGGAGCAGACGCCGCCGGCGCAGAGTCTGCGGCTGTCATTAATAAAGTTCAAAGCACCAAAATCTTTGTGACGTGTTCAGCTTTCACACACCTAACATATACACATAAACAAGTTTGTCACACCAATCACTGATTTTTTAGAAATGCACAAATTGAATAAAAGATATTAAGTTTTTTCTAATAGTTTATTTAAAACACCTATTTAAAATACATTTACTGGAAAAATTCTACTACAGTAGTTATGAAAATAAAATTAGAATCACAAATATTTAATTGGGATTACATAAGTATACGCTGTTCCAAATCGAGAGTATGGTTTTATTTATGTGAATAATTGTAAATAAATACCTGACTGGATCGGACTATAGAAGGCGACCATTACAATACCATATTTTTATCTGAAACGTTGAATTTCGTGGAAATTGTGATATAAAGTGAAATCGTATTATATGGATAGCTAATGTTGTATATATAATGTATATTTTGAATTTTATGAATTACACCTTAAAAGGTGAGGCATAACTATGTAAAAAAAAAATAGTTCTTGATTTGGAACATCTTATATTACAAATTATAATGGATAAAATTTATGTGGCATCGACTATGACGCTGTAATAAATGTGTCAATATACCGCCTTCACCGACCAGGGAAATTTCAGGGAAAAAGAACTAAAGGTGTTTAGAATAATGTTTATGCAATGTAGTGCAATTTATGCAGTGGTTGTGGCTAGAGTTATGCTATAATACCATATCAAATGCCGGCTTGTTTGTCTTCCTTCATTGAAAAAAGAGATTTACCTAATTCTTTTTACAGATTTGATGTAATGAATATGATGTAACTTGAAAAAACTTTAAATTATTTTTCTTCTTTTTACAAAACAAAAGATGCCAGTTAAAAAAATGTTGTTGGCTTAAATTCCTTTTTTCGTAACATAAGGGCAACGAGCGGTGGGTTGCTTAATTTTAAGTGCCACGCCGCACATTAACAGCCACAATACTAGAGTAACTGAAAATAAGCTGCCGGTCTTTAAATGAGTGACAAATTATTCCACAAGGTAATTGAGTGCGGTTGTTACAAACAATTGTTCAGAAGACTTCCTGGTAAAGGCGGTAGAAAATGTAAAGGAATTCGGCGTGTCTTCACAAGGCCACAGGTGAAGGCGATCCGAGTGAGCTTTACACCAATCAATTAATGGCTTACTGAGTTCTTTAGAATATGATTACAATGCATCAGGTTACACATTTAGATATGATCAGAAATACATATTATAAATTAGTGTACTTTAAAATTATAATAAATATATTACTAGACACAAAACGTAAATACTATATTACTATTATTACAAGTAATAAAGGCCAGTTAACAGATTTGGGTATAATTAGTAAATCAGTTACGCAGGCATGTCCGGAAAAGACGTGTAAAACGAAGAACACAGGTTGCCTTGTCAAAATATGACGATTTTACCAAATTTACCGAAATTCAAATAGGGTTTCAAAAATGATGAAGATTTTTACATTTTCTGAATGATCTCGAAAATAGATATCTATGGTCAAGGAATCTGTGGAAGACAATGGAAGACATTGTATGTAATTTCTGGACATCTTTCGTATGTTAAGACGGAAAAAATATTAACACCCCGGACAAAGGGTTAAATTGAATGAGTGGGATTATACAAGTATTTAATGGTACTCGTAAAAAAAAATAGTGCACCGAGTATTTATCAAAGGATATATTGAATATACTGGATTACACAAACAGTAACACATCGAGTTACGCATCTAGATATGATTATAAATACACTTAGAATCATAATAAAATTTTTAAGTATTCACCGAAGGTTATATTGAATAAAATGGAGTACTTGTAGTGGTAGTTGTGGTAGAATGGTGTGAATAAAATGGAGTATTTGTAGTGGTGGTAGTAATGGAGTAATTGCTACGTAAATAGCAATACATCGGAATATACATTTAGAGTAGACTAGAAATATATTTAGACATAGATTAAACTTCTAAGTATTCATCAAAGGCTTACATAAATATAAGAACTGGATTACACAAACATCGAGTTATATGTTGATTAAGCTTTTGAGGATTCAACAAAGGTTGTATTGAATAAATCTACTGGATTACATAAGTAGTAATAGATAACGCTACACACTAAAATGACTAGGAGTACATTTACTTACGTAGATTAAACTTTTAAGTTTTCATCAAAGGTATATAAAGAGTAAATATAGTGCATTATCAAAACAGTAATATATCGGGCTACAAATGATTAAGAAACTGCTTATGTATAGAATGTTGATTAAACTTTTGAATATTTTTAAAAGGTTATATCTGATTTAGACATTGATTCACAAATTATTTTACACATTTAGATATTTCAAACTATACATAAACTTAGATTCTTAACATTTACAATTTTTAAAATACTACTTTTGAAACTGTGTTTCCACAAATGGTGTGAGTATTACATATAACTTTAAATAATACATTTGCTTACAGTTTACACAATTAAGTAGATGTTTTTTGAAAATCACATATAGATGGATTAAAATTAAATATATTTTTAATGACAATCTTTATTATGTATGCTTCGATTATATATAGTACTAGTACAAGCAAAACATTAGCTTACATATTGATTAGTATGATTAGAATAGACATCAAATACTATTTTTTTTTTAATTTTTTTACTTTTTTACTTTTTTTACTTTTTTATTTTTTTTTTACTTTTTAACTTTTTAAACTTTTTTTTACTTTTTTTTTAAATAACATTTAACATGAATATTAAACTAACAAATAGACACCAATAAAAGTGATACATCGGATTCAAAATCCTCTACAGATTTCCATCCTCCATCTATACGTACATGTTTATAGGTTTTCAATTTGTTTCCAATGTGTTTTCTATACTAATATTGTTAACAATGTTACATTGTTCGTCTGTTCCAGATAAACTGGTAACTCTAACCTGATTTTAAAAGCTGTTTCACTTATAGAAAGTTAGTTTAAAGGGGCTGTATTTCATTTTTTTAATTTCAATAGATAGTGCAATAGATTTCTAAATGCTATAGATTGATTAATTATTTAAACTTATAATTATTTACGGCTATAATGATTTATACAAATCTAATATTATAAAGCAAGCAATTCTTGCATAGAGTAATCAATTGCCTCGGAAACAGCTCGATTGGGTTTTGGTAAAATTTGGGTAAAATATTGTATTTACGTAGATTAATACTTTTTTACATTTGTTATTGAAGTGAATAATTGGAATTCTAAATATCTTTCGACATAACCTCGAAAGTAGGCCTCGATGTAAGAAATCGTCGTTTGCAGCTCGCTCTGCCAATAAGAGGCATCGATATAGCATGGCGTACTCTCTTCTTTTTGGTTGAGTTTTGCCAATGCAGTTCGCATTACGCCGTGTATACGTGTATATACATATCATTGATAAAACACTTATATTGATAATACCTCTCTCACACACACTCAATGTAAAAAGAGAAGATTTGATTGTTTCGTATAATACAAAAAGCACTAAACTGATTTCAGAAGAACTACTAGTAGCAAATGAATTTTAAAATCGGTTCAATAGTTTTTAAGCAAACAAACAGACAAACATCAAATCTTTTCTTTTAGTATGATTGTGTTTCGTAGGTATTTATTTATATTGAATAAACGCAATATTTAGACTTATTCAATATTTTAATGCATACCTACACAAATGTTTGTAAGTAGATATTTCTACACTATGGTACGTAAAAGGTTGCTTAAATATTTTTAATGCTTTGAAGTAATCTCAAAAACATCAAAGAATGAATTTAAGCTCCCAAAAGCTTCTTGACAATGTACCCTGGTAGAGCGTAGAGAAACGTCAACAGCATGAGGGCCACTATGACAGCCATCGCTGTCTTAAGGATCCTCAACTTGTAGTTGTGCCATACGATATAGCGAACCGACTTCAGTGGATTAAGGAACCACATGAAAGACGCATCCGGGCGGCTGAAATATATATTTTCATCAAAAAAAGATTTTTTGAATAAACGATGTGCGATTGTTTTGATTCTACATTTCAGAGTAGCACAAATGGAATATTTGAGAGAGACGAAAGTAAGAAAAATATAGTATATATCTCTATGTTTAGTAGTGATCACTTGATATCAGGTGGTGGCTTGCTCGTTTGCTACTTTCTATTTTAAAAAATACATAATAGTAACGGTGATAAGGTGAAATATGTGGATATAATGTTTACTCTAGTTGAACATTCTTCGGATATGATAAGTGTGTTAGATAAACTGCAAGTATTCTTCTTTCGATTTATAGAATGTAAAACAATTGCGGGAAATAAAGAATAGTACGAATAGATAGTGTACAATTACTAGAAATGAATATGACCAATGATACTCACTTCGGCTTGTCCAATGGATCGGGTTCGCTACGGCCTAGACCAGCGGGTACTCTGTCGGCCTCTTCGCGTGTAAGCAGATGTATTTCGGCTTCAACTTTGCCAGTCAGTTCCATCACCTCAGTGTCTCGTTTAATGTGGAAAGGCCACCAGCCTTTTACACGTTTCTGCTTGAATATGTTCACCATGGGAACCGTTCCGTCATTACGAAGCATATCCAGAGTGCACAACTTGGATGACTTTGCACCACGAGGGAATCTATTTAGATCCAAAGTAATAGCTCCTGTAAAAATATTCTGCATTAGAATTACTTTAATAATGAAGCTTACTTAAAGTTATAATTATTCAAATGTTATTAATACTTATTAAAATTTTACCCAAGAAATCATCAGCAGAGAAATGATCTGCGTCCCACACTTGCAGTTCGAAACGAGCTGGTATTTTACATTCGGTCTCATCCCAAGAAAACATGGACTCTTTTTTAGAAATAACAATACGTTCTTCAGCCTCCAAATAGTCAAATGGATAAATGAAGCGCCAGTTAAAGTTTCCTTCTCCGGTCAAGGAGCGGTAATGAATATCGGTAGATTGACAATCGTCTGGACCTTTAAGCCACCTACGGGAAAAACAAAACACATTACACATACCCATCGATTGACACCGAAGGTAGATTCCCGACAAAACCACGTAAAATCAAATCTCCGATTTTGCTATTTGAAACTGTGCAAAAAGAAAATGTTCCAAATTTGTGCTTAATTCAGTTTTATGTAAATATTATTTTAGTTAAAACAAATGTAAAATATCTTAAAAAACCTACTTATTGAATAATTTTATATTAGGAACAAAAATAAAACAAAAAATCTCCGGGAAAATATATTTTTAATAAATTTCTTCGATGTCATCACTCTTTGGAACTATTAGTCTTTTTTTCCTGATTGGTATATCATAATTTTTGTGTGAATGAATTTTCTTCTAATACTTTTGATAGTCAAAAATATGAGCGTCTTTTCGCTTGTTTTAACATGAACTACTTTATGTTTGCGTATAGATACATATTTCCCTAATTGTTTATTGTACACACACCGTGTTTCACAATACGGAGAGTTTCCCGTTATTGCCATCAGTGTTGCCAAATTAATGAGCAATCAAAATTAGTTAATTTATAAACCGTATAAAAGCGAAATCGTGTAAAAAAAGTAAGGTGTATTATTTATTATTATTAGTATAATCATACAGCTTACCCTTTGACATATATGTCAGACATCTTTTCCCCAGTAAAGAAAGCATCATCTTCTAATACAACGTCATCAGTGTTCCAAATTATAACTCTCATTTCGTAAGACTTTGGTTTACGTGGCGAAATGTCCATAGGCGGCCCGGGAAGTGGCATGTCCATTGGGAACATTTCAACCCACATCTCCAAACGTCCTTGTTCAATACCTTTAATTGTAAAATACAATACAATCAAAATACAATAAAATGAATAGCGTCAACATAAGAAATGCATATAAATAAATTCATTGGGTTAGTTAAAAAAATCGTACCAGGTTTGTTAGGGTTATATAGAGGCCTGGATTCGACATGCTCAGTTACCAAATGGGTACCAACACGTGGTACCTCTTGCCAACGGTGAAGAACCACCAGTGCCATTTGCTCTTCAACTGTATCGGGATCAGAAAATAACTCTGCATCATCCCTTGGCATATTAAATATAGTACGACCAACTTTAACCCGCCCCAGCTCATAAATTGGCGGATCAAGTTTTCCGTCTTTACACAGTTTAGCCAAAATTTGTGTTGGTTTCATAGCGTCTCGCCATCTATTATATCCTTGCCTAAAAATAATTTTATAATGTATGCTAGTTAATGATTATCAATCAACTTTCAAACAAATTTTTAAAACATTTGGTAGTGTGAGAAACTAGCACAAATGCAAGAATTTAGTACATTTGAAACTTGAAATATTCCATTAATTTTTAATATGAACGCGTTGAAAGCTATTGAATACTTCAAGTTCCAAATATTTAAACTTGTAGATTATCTATTAAATATTTTAATTAAGTAAGATAATTTTTATTTAATATTTTTATATTTGCATTAGAACTTATAACAGAATTCAGGTTATATTTGAATGAATTATGTTGGTTACAAACGCAAAAACTAAGCATAACCGTGCGCTGTTTTATGATATAGCATATTACATTGTTATTACAGTAAAATGATTTAGGTTAATTTAATAAAAAAAAGTTGTCAGAAGTAATCCCGCTGAGATTTTTAGTTTAAGTATTTTTTTTAAACCATTACAAAACATTTACTTACTCTTCGTATTTCATGGGTAAGCCGCAGGTTGCCCTATGACGGCTGTAAAATCGATTTTCAAGATCAATCTTGGTTTCTCCAATTAAATCATCAGAACCAACCAAATCCCAATCTTTAACTTGGAGTGTAAGCATGGAGTCTTGCGGAAAAGTAGCTTCAACCTCGAAGCATTTACCGAATACGGGATTAAGTTGTTTGGAAACATAATTTTCCTTGTCAGTAATTTTTTTTGATCCCAATTGCATTACTATGTAAGGATCAGCTTTTCCGTTTATATCCATAGGATGTAAATCAGTGGCCTTCACGATATAGACTCTCACTAAGACATGGATGGGGTCGTTACTTGGGACGCCTTGGAAAAATCCATGATTCGGATCGAGTCCCATAACAGTGTGATCATCGGTTCCTTTTGGCAAAGGCCACTTGTACACTTTTATGGCGCCCTGAAATAATGAAAATAATCATAAAATAACTTCTTAATCAAATCAAAGCTTACGAGGCAGTGTCGACGGCTGTCTTGTAAAACGCATTTCCAAATCTTGTGGACAACCAATGAATTGGACTTAAATAAAAAATATTAAGTGCAGAGGAATTTAAACCAAAGATTCATCAGTAGTAAGTACCTTGAAAGCACCAACGATTCGATTTTCATCTTCTGTGTCATCGCCTGTTTTCTTTCCTCTATATAATTCAAATGAATGTAACCACTCTTTGAATTCTTCGTATTCAGGTACAGCTTCAAGCTCGTGTCGATAAACCTGTATGTATATATATTATTGTTTAGTCAAACAGCAACAGTTATAAAATAAAAGGTTATAGTTAAAAATATCAAAAAAAAAAATAATATAATAGCTAACCTTTGTTAAAGCCGAGATAGGAATTTCACTTTTCTTTGGAAAGGTTGGGCTAAATTTTGATCGTGGGGATTGCATCGGACCATGTCGTTTACTTCCGTGCGCCGGCGGAGAAAGCTTGTCATCATAGAAAAATCTTTCATCAGTTGACGTGTGAGGAGTTTGAAGGAAATCGGCTTGATCCCTCTTAGCCTCTTTCTTTTCTGCAATCATTGTCTCGACAGAAGCAAAATATTTTGTCCACCAATCTTTACTTCTTTCATCATCATCTAACATCGAATTAGTGCTGGCTTTACGTTTCTTTCCCATTTGTTTGCCCAATTTTTTGCGATTTGCTGGTGTAACACCCGAACCATATGACACAACATTACGTCCAAACCGTGTTAGAAGAGGAGAACTTTCCCTTTCGTGTTCAATCGTGAAAACATCGTCTTGTATTATGCAGTTAGCTTTCAAATCAACGTTATGTAATTGTATTAAAGACTTTTTACGTTCCTCAATTTCTCTTTCGCGTTTACTCATTGGTGTGTATAAATACTTATGTATTGAGTTAATGGTATGTGTACCCACCAATGTAGCTCTGCCAAAGCTACGGCAGTCGACAACTCGAATAGTCAATGGCGGTCTATATAAATCTTGATCCGGAAGTTCCACATCAATATACTTGATAGGATTTGCAAAATTTGGGTTACGATTAGCATTTTGTATTATAGTAGAATATATGATATTCCCTGCACATTCTACGTCAACTCTTGGCTTGTCAACAGTAAGTAGATGAACGCGCTTAAGATCTCTTAAGCCCCAAAACAGAACTTCAATGCGGTATTTAGAAAGTGTTGGTCGTATTCCCACCGGAACAGGTAAAATAGGACCTTTATTCATATCTGTGGCTGGCTTTCCATTAACCTCCCTAGGAGAGGGAAGTTCTGGTAGGACAGATGCATTTAGCTTAGATGGAATTTCAAGTAGCTCAAATGTGGCCAGCAGTTCGCCAGCTTTGTCATCGCCTCGTGTAATTTCATGCCATTCTAACGATGGTAGAAACTGCGGTCTCTCATAGCTGTCTTCAAAAAACTTGATTGACGGTCTTGCTATAGTGCGTCCGATAAACTCTGATTTTCCAACCTTATCTTGATCAAAAATTTCAATGACAATTGTCGGTGGGTCTATTTTAATATGCTCGATGGAACTGAACAGTAAAACATCTTTAAAAACAAGGAGCTCATCCCAAGTCGGACTTAATGTTTCATCTATAACTTGAGTGTTAGCAACAGAATCCCCGATAATAACTCTAGCAAACGGATCGGACAAACCCGATGAATCAGAACCAATCAAAGAACGAGCTTGGTAAATATAGGCTCGCATTTGGAAGTTCTGCAAAGACAAAAGGAAAAATATTTATGATTAAATTTAGCGTTATATTTAATATTTAGAACGAAATTCATAAGAAGTAAACTTACGTGCTTCTCTGTATAAAATATTGTATTGGGTGCGTTAGATCGCAGTTTATCAGCATTACGTAGTTCTGAACTGACTTCATAGCCGACGGGAAGAGTATCTATATAATGTTTTTTGTCTTGTAGAGCCCCGAGCCATACGTAAACACGTATCATTGCGGGTATAGCCCAACCACTTGGAGTATTCGCTTTCTTTCCAGGCCACTGATCAAAATGTAAAATATTTAAATAATATATATAAAACGTAAATAATTTAGTTTATTAAGAATGTAATTAAAATTTAGATATCGTCATCATCTAAAAAAAGGCAGGGCATTTTACGTACCTACGTGGGGATTCTATTGTAGTCAATACTGTGGTTTTAGCTATAGTTTTACAGCCGGCCTGATGCCAACCCTCCTCGGGAACCTACTCAGGATGGAAAGTTAAATATGTTCAGAGGAATAAAACTACAATAATATAATTACCCTCAAATATAAAGATTGCATTTTTCCACAAAATTTGCCGGACTCTTTTAATTGGTTGGAGTAAATTACATCTCTGGCTGGGATTCGATAATAAGCTAAACGCTTTCCATTGCTGATCAGCCAGATGAATACATCAGGGAGTGCAGGTTGGGCCTAAAAGAAAATATTTTATTTTATTAAAAGTATAAGCTCTGTTTAAGCGAAAAGTTAGTTGCAAATTTAAATTTACAGTACTTACGTCTTCGCAAATATGTTTTAGTTTATTCAAATAACCAAACGCGGTGCGTAAACGATCCTTGATAGAACTCTTTGTAATCAGAGCTTTAAGACTCCTTGTACCAGTACTGATATGTTCCTGTAGCAAAGATGTTAAATAGAATACACAGTACAGCTAAAGACATTTTAGGAAATTTTTGCTTGTTTAGCGGTTTAAAGAGATATAGCAAAGAAACAATGTAGAAAAATACAATTAAAAAGTGCAAATACTCATTTAAAATTTTAATACTTACCATCTCGTACAAGCACATCTTCTGCCTTTCGCGATCAAGTTTAGTGTTGCCAAAGGGTTGAGCGTCGGTCATATGACGGACGTAGGCCGCGCAAGCATTGCTGACACAGTCTAGTGTGGCCTTTAATCCCGCTATACATGTATTGTCCGCACCGTCGTTAGCCTCTATTGCCATTTGTGCATCAGTTAGTCCTTCCTCCTGTATTCAGTATTACGCGAATAAGAACCAGAATCCTAATTCTGCTAGTACAATCGTGCGCACCATCATCTTTCTAAGGATTCACCATTACTGTTTTGGCATTTTACTAATTACCTATGTCGTAATAATTTGTCAATAGTGCGCCACTGTGACAAATTTATCACATCATTAAAATAGCAGAATCGATCAGTAAGATGATTTCAAAGTTTCAAAGAACATTGGCGTTTTACTCAGACTAAATTGATTGATTCTTTTGTGTATCATTTGTAATTCTTATATATTCGTTATTTTTTAAAATATTCGTGACTGTTATCCAGCTATTTTGAATACTATAAAGTCTTTGGAACATCTTAGTAATTTTTAAGTATACTATCATTAAAGGTATCAATTACTCTAGTCACTTTAACAAGTATTAAAATAATGTGTTCTGAGAAAATTTATAGTTTTTTTTTTTTACTATTAGCGATTAGTATAGTAATGGAGCATTACAACTTCAATAATATTTTATTGGTACTAACTAATTTTTCGATGATGCTCGCAATCATGTTGGAGTTATACATGCGGCGGCGGTGGTCCGGCCAGATACTGCGCACGTGCATGCATTGCTTGTTGTCCCAGTAGGGCAAGTAGTAGTATGTCTTATCCGAGGAGGTCGCCTTCATGGGTTGCGTGACACTCTGCCAGTAACCAGTATCGGCGCTTACTTCATCTGTAAGATGTTTATAGTTTATTATTGCTGTTTAAAGGATAGGCTTTAAGAAATTATTGTTCTATATTTGTCACTAACCAAGATGTTCAACGTCCAAGTCTTGAGCTGTCTTCACTGACTCTTTGGGGCCGTCGAGTGAGTTACCGCAATTACCGATGCTTAGTTCGAATTGTAACGGCTTCTCGACGAGTCGTTTGTCAATCATGTTAGCGTCAAATACACTCGCGAACAGGAAAAATTCCTCATTCTTTTCAAATGAAGTCTCCGTAATGGGTATAATTGGTTCAATTTCTACTTCTGATCCAGGGGATTCGAAACTATCCATTATCTCAGTGCGTATGGATATCAAGAGTCTGAAAATATAGATTTTATTGATTATATATTATAATTATATAATAATACAAAAAAAACTAGTTTTTAAAAAGAACTAGTTATCAATAAAATAATGAATAATAACCTCGCTCTATAAGACACGCCTTCTCCCATGCCCTTATTTAAACCAGAATGTTGGTCAATGAGACTGTAGTCTCTCGTGGAACCGTACATATAAATGTAGGCTGGTCCAAATGTTGGTAGGAAACCTGTAGATAATTCAATATAATTATTACACATATTTGAATACCTGCCTTTTATGATAGAAAATATTTTATAAACTTCAGTGTCCATACTTATGCATTCAAATGATACTCAAACAATTTCTTAATAAACGTTTGGTAATTACACAAATTATTTAAAGAAAAATGACACAAAATTCAGATACCTCTTTCTCCGTCATTGGAAATAGTCTTAAGATCAATGAAATGGGTGCCAATAACATTTGGATGTACGGAATCGTTGTCCTTGAGCTGGATCTTGATTCGTTGGCAGAGCGGTGGGAACATGTCGGTGAATACGATCTGTTCATTCCACACCGGCGTATAGGTATTCTTCTTGACTGATGTGGAACCCTATCATCAAGCGATAAGGTGAGTATATAAGTAAGAAGTTTAGTATCTACGCAGAAACTACTGATACTACAAGTAGTTTTCTTGCTATTACACTATCTAAGCAGCTGTATGAAGTAAACCTAGGTGGGATTGATTAATAATTAAAAATTGACGATAAATTAAGTGAATGATTACACTAAATTTATCGTCAATTTGTTAAAATTCTGGCAGTATCTTCTACTTATCTTTATCCAGTGGACTCGAGCAACCTAGGTAAGATTCTCGGTCTATCTTGTACAAACGCTTCGCCTGCCTACCTACATATACTTACGTGCCTTAAAAATTGCGCTTAAAATCCTTTGACCCTCTTCAAAGATATAGGCGTATCGATTAGATAAACAGCGACATTGTCATCTAAATAACATTTGTCATCAACTAGACTGAAGTAATTTTTTTTATCAAATTTCCTAAACACATTAAAACTAGAGTTTACACCACTTGATTAGTCCAATTTAAAAATAGATTTTTAAATTTTACACTTACTATAATTTAAATTAATAAATACATTTTCTGTAACTGTGCTTACTTTCCAAAAATATTGAAGGTACTTACTGTCATGCCAGCAAAAGAAACTTGCACGTAAGGGTCCACCAAGTCTTGGCTTTCACCAGTGAACGCTTTCTTCATGTTGGCTAATAAAGAGTAATTCATCTTGGGCAAGCCATCAGCTTTGTATATCTTGACAATGAATCTTGTACGTTGGCGCTCTATTGGCACACCATCAGGCAGCAAAAGATTCCTTAAATATGTGCCGTATGTTTACGTTATATTTATTACCTCTTATAATATTCGTTATCGATTAAGATCTGTCATCAATTGACTATAGTTACAAATCAACTATGATTAGCTGAAATTTCTCAGCCCACTTTTCGTTCGATCAATACATTGTCGTATTTTTTGTTTAATTTGTCGAATGACGGAAGATTAGCATATTAATGATGTTTGAAAGAGAAGAAAGTAAGATAGTAAATGAAATTGATATTAACGGTAAATACCTAGGAAAAGTGAAAGAGTAATGTTGAGCCGAGAATGAATGCGAGAAATAAAATGAATGGAGCTAGATACCTACTGTATAAGGAGTCATAATGTGTCTATGAAGACACGTCTAGCAATACACAATGCCGTACTAATCCCCACTTCAATGTATGGAAACGAGAGCTGGGTTTGGCAGGAAAATCATGTTAGTAGTATTAATGTCGTTGAGATGTGATAATTGAGAAAAATGCTATGTACTCTATATGGTAGGATTAAAAATATTGTTGCAAGGGAAAAGTGTGGCTTGGGTGACTAGAGTTGTGGAGCATAACAAGCATAAGCATTTCAGCATGGCAGGTACGGCCATGCTGAAATGTTATACTAAATGATGAATGAAGAGAGAGTGACAAGAAAAATCTATGTTACAAAAGTGAGTGTTGGTCCCTATCAAGGCAGTTTTTCCTTTTTTTTTCAGTCGGCAGAGGAGAAAAACTTATGTCGATAAAATTAATGATATTCTAAAGATAGGTGATATATGGAGTAATGGTAAACGATGAGCATGTGTAGATGTATGTATACAGAAGAAGCAAGAGGTGTGCCAGGATTGCGCCAAGTGGAAATCTGTAATCTTTGCCTACCTCTTCGGGTTATGGGCATGAGTGATATGTATGTATGTGTGTATTATGCTTTAAACGTATACTGTTTGACATTACTTCACTAAACGAAGATTACACGAAGAAAGAATCAAAGGTTTGGCAAGAACGTGGTAGTTGAATACACAGAAAGAGGTTACCTATTCTTTGAAATCTTTTCTAACTCAATTTTTCGATATCGTAAAAAAAAACAGATCAGCAGTAGTAAAAAAAGATTGTGGCTTTTCACCAACTGTGCTCTAATATTTCAACTTAACAAAGGCCTATCTTAAAATATTTCTAACATCATTTATATTTAATACCACGCAAGCGGTTCGCATGCGAAAGCCTGTTTGAAGCAAATAACAATTTTATTTCATTTTCAACTGACTCGTTCCTTCGATAAATATTTTACAACAGTAAATCACCGTAAGACCAAACTATGACGTATGAAATGAATAAAACATGATGAGTAATAACAAAACCAAACAAAATTGTGACAATCCTGATTCAGGGGGATTACAGATTTCATGGAGCAAGTTTAAGTGAAGCTTTTTACATAGCTTAATAGGCGAAAGTTGATAGCGATTTATTTGTGTATTGCAAAATTAAAACTTTTTAGTGTTCAGTACAAGTCGGTTAGAATTGGGACTACTATCAAATCTATTCTATGTTCTTGTAGTGTACTTAACACTAACTATTTAAAATAAGTTTAATTATTTAAATTTTCCCATATTTAATTTAAAAACTTACAACTAAAAATAATTCTAAAAATACTATTAAATGATAAATGTTTAATTTTGTTAATACTTTATACATATATACAAGCGGACAAGCGCACTCGATTATGTTATTAAATACCGAGCGCTTCTTATCTCCGATGAAACGCGCTACGTCACAGCGGTCACCTGTTACCATGCACCTGGCGGTCGGCTGTGCGCCCGGGCAGTACAAATACACCTCTACTGAATGTTGTCGCTCTGTGCAAAAACACTGTCCCTTGTTACTCTCGCGCGTTTAACCAAAAATCTGTTTTACGCCTTTGGACCATTACTTCATTCTCATACAAATCTTCAAGTCTGGTTCAAATAATATTCACATTTCATCATATTTTTTTAATAAATTCTCTACATATAAAATATGTTGACTTACGCTTCAATATCGTCTTCATCTTTGTCGCTTGTCGGCGGTATTTTAATTGTGTCACCTTTGCCGATAATGCTAATGTCACATTTGAGGTATCCCTTGGGCCCTGCGGCCACGTCGTCAGGGTCAGTAAGAAGCGCCCATTTGTGGTAGAACTGGCGATCTATCAACAAATAATAAAAACCTATTGTAATGTTCAAAAGTAATTTTTACTGGTATTTTAACAATTTTCTTGATATCATTTCCTTTCTAGACATTTTATAAATAAAAGTACAAGTTACTATACTTTACAGTTATAACTAATTGGAGTGGCCCAGTGACCCATAGTGGGTCTGGCCGTCCGACCACCAACACAGATACTCTACGTACCCATGCCGTCTCGGCACTAACAGGCAATGTAACTTTTTAGGAAGACATCTCGTCGGTGTGTAACTTCCTATTGAGATCTCATAACTGTTGCATAAATAAACTGACACATAAATAAACCTCACACATAAATGAACCCTATAAACGGGCAGCAGAAAATGTTAAAGTAATTAAATATGAATTTACGAAATACATTAAAAGATATTCAGATGTTTTATAATATTTAACATACTTACCGTGTTTTACATAAAGTGTAAACTAAACTATTTTGTTAAAACTAGACTACTGTAGTCATTACTTTGTGCGTATTTTCATATAAGTTAGACCTAAAGGTGAATTTAATATGTATAAATGTTCATGTATAAAATCATACCTAACATATTAAATATGTATGAATATGTTAGGTATGATTAATTAACAGAAGTTAGGTCATGTATGATTTAACTAAAAAATACACAACAATTACAATACGAACTGAAAAATTAAAGTATTTCGCAAAGCAAGAATGTCGCGTCAATATTCGCTAGCGAAAATCATTTTAAAAAAATAATATTAATACAACTATATTTAATAAAATAATATACGTAAAGTATAAAACGATCAACAGAGTTTCGCTCAGCGTAATATTGAACCAATGCGCTTTTTACATGATAAAATAATAAAGCATTTTTTCTAAAAATGGAAATACTGCGGCTTAGGACATATATTATGCAAAGTGATCGGCAAGCAAAAACTAGTAAGCATTAAATCAGATGTTAAATACATTGGTTTTAGCTAATTAAACAAATGTAAGTCGGTTATGTGTATATTACAATGATAAAAACCTATTATTGTGCCAGAAAAACTTACTAAAACTAAATGTAAGTAAGTATTAAACGCTACTCGATAAAATATTTCGATGAAGTAATGTCACCAAAATAAAACAAAGAGAGAAATGTAAAATATAAACCCATTGTTTTAGTTTTCTATTTCAACATTATGTCTATTCGTCAGGAGACTATTCTTAGTTTTGACATTATGAAATTATGAAATATAAAAAAAGGAACATAAGTTAGCCAATTTGTAGAATGCAAATATAGGCAGGCAGGCAAGATACTTAACACTGTACGCGGACACTGCTGGGTAGTGTAGCATAACGTGAGACGCTGTTTCTTCCTTACTCATGCACACCCTGCATAGAGGACTGTCCGTAAAGCCTATATAAAACAAGTGTTTGTTAAAGTAGCCCTGACCTGTGAGGGCCACCACAACCATCCGAAGGTGTGGTTTGCACAGCTTGATAAGCTTGCACGTGATCCTCCTGTCAATTAAGTTTCAAAAAAGTTTCCTTTGCTTGTCTGCACTCGTGACCCGATTCTTAACCCGAGTCACATGAGCGGAGAAGATGAGTTTATAGTCAAGTATGACACCTGGTATTTTACTTTATCTTCCCAAGGTCTGCTGTCAATAAGTTTTACGGATGGGAGATGAGCCTCTTTGTGCCATTAAAAGAAAAGGGCTGAGATTTAAGTAGGTAATTTCGATCCTCCATTTCCGAAACCACTCGCCGAGGGTGGTAGCTGCAGTCTGAAGGCGTCGATATATAACTTCAGGCTGACGGCCTGACGTGAAGATGCAGGTGTCATCAGCGAATAGGGCTAGCTTTTCACCGCGTACGCTCGGGGTATCATTACTATAGAGTGTGAGGAATATTGGGCCTAACACCGACCCCTAAAGCACCCCGGCTTGAACGAAGTGCGCTTGAGAACACACTCCCTGTACGCAGTAGTGGAACGTTCAATTACTTAGGAAGTCTCCTATTATGCATTCGAGACGATCGCGCACTCCGTATTCATATAGCTTGTATATGAGTCCGTTGTGCCAGACTTTATCGAACGCCTTCGCCATATCGAGAAAGTGTGCTCCAGTGCTAAGACTGCGTTGGCGTTTGGTAAGTATGTACTCCGTGATGCGGTGTATTTGATTAGTGCATGAATGTTTGGCGCGAAAGCCGAATTGCTCGGGGATGGGAAGTCCTTTTGTATCCATAAAAGAACGTAGGCGGGCTAATATCAAACGTTCACAGATCTTCCCAAACGCTTTAAGAAGACTTATGGGGCGATATGTAGGGTTTGTTGTTGGTTTTGAGAGTTTGAGGAACCCTATAACCTTAGCGTCTTTCCGTTCGCTGGGAAAGACATCTTGGATCATTGCCGCGTTATAAATGAGTACGAGAAGATGAATTATAGCAGGGAAGGGGTTTGGTCACCCTATTAGCCGACTACCTTGTCTACGTCGACCTTGCTGTCCAGTTTACGAAGATGGATTAGGTCGACCGGTAAGCTACTGGGGGAGTACTAGGCTTCGAGGCTGTCAGCTAGACGCTCGGCTTTATCTTCTTCCAGCATGGCTGGCATCATATTTAGGTGTGATTGTGATTTGGGGACTCGCCAGAAGGCTAAGTGGGATGTCTTTACATTACTGAGATCTATATCCCATCGTTCGTTTCGGATAGCTGCTATGCGCGCTTTGACTTCACGGTGTAGCTTACGTAGCAGCTTCCTGTTCGATTCGGTGGGGTATCGTAGGCCCTAGTAATAATAATACTGGTCGGTGATCCGAGTGAAGCTCGTATATCACCTCAATGCTAAGTAGGGTAAGATTGCTATTTTTAACGAGTGCAATATCAAGTACACCCGGTATGTGTTGCACCGTGTGAGGGTAGTGCGTAGGCTCTATGGGCGCTTCAATTTTAAAGTCGAGTAGGTCCGACAGCGAGTCGAGCGCTCGACCTTGATCACTAGTTTTGGTTGAAATCCATCGTACTTGCTTGATATCAAAGTCGCCTGCGAGAATGGTACCTTCTCCTATAAACTGGAGGGCTTCGAAGTCAGAGCGCATGATAGTTGCGCTTAGTCTACAGGGAAGGTAAACCGAAGCTATCGTAATGGGGGCGTGGCCTGTCATGGCCAGCTGACAGATCGAAGCCTCTAAGTGAGTTAGCGCAGGCGTGTCGATCGGTACAAAGTGCAGGGATTTCTTATAATAAACAATAGTGCCATCGCCAGGGGCGCCGGCTCTATTGTTTCTAACGATTTTATACTTGGGGACATTCTGGTCCCTTGCTGTTGGTTTTAGATAAGTTTCCTGCACTAGTACGATATCCACTTGATGATCATGAAGGAAGTTATGAATTTCGTCACGATGATTTTTAACACTGTTCGCGTTATAAAAAGCTACGTCAGTCGATGGCGGTTTAACTCTGCCGTTATTACGTGCAAGTGTCAAATGATTATTATTATCGTTAGCGTTCGCAGCCATTGAGATGTCTAATTGTATTCAAGGGCACTAACTATGTACCTGTATTTTATGATTAGGTACAAGCGTGTACCTGTGTTTCTCGACACTTTTTCGTATTCGTCGGCAACACTAAGAACCTCCTCCATATTGAGGCTTGAGAGCCGGTTGACGGATTCGAAGAAACTGGGATCGGTCCCTGCAGCTTTAGGTTTTGAGAGTACGATCGCCGGCTGTACCTGTGCTGGTTTAATAATGGAAGTGGCGTGTTGCGTAATCGCCACTGCGGTAAGGATGGGTTTGACCCATGCGAAGGTCTGCGGCGCACTCGTTTGCCACGCGGGGCAAACGGGTGGGGAGGAAGTGATGACGCTGTAGGTACCGGCTGTGGTCGCCTTGCCGGCTGACGTGTAAGTTTTTGGGGCAATTGTCTACGCTTGGGTGCTTTTGGACACCTTTGGACAGTTGGCTGTATGTCTTGCTGACTGGCAGAGTACGTACGAGGGAGGACCGAAGTCGGTCAGGAGAGCTTTGTCCCTTAGTCTAAGATAATCGGGAGTGACAAAAATTCATTGCTAATCATTGTTAAATATACTACTGGCATTAAATAGGATGGGAGGGTACTGAAAAATTTAAATGCTAGAGAAGAGCATTTGAAGGTATATTCAATTTTTAGAATTGTCTATTCGTTTGGTACAAATCTATATCTTTTGAGTAACAGTCTATTGATTGGAAATATCGTATTTGTAAGAGAAAGGCAAAAAAAAAGATGCAGTAAAATGTCGCGTAAATCCTCCTAATATATTTGTAGATGAATCCTACTGTTAAAAATAGTAATTACTTAAACGATATTTAAAAATGAATAGAGATAATGTTGAATAACCAAACAAAACTCCTTAGAGGGTAAACAATAGGAGTTGATAGAAAAAACCTTCATTGATGTTAGGATTTTTATTCATACGGCTCGTAAACTTTATAATAAAGAAAACGATTGAGTTCATGTGGAGATTTTTTTTAATTAATCAAATAAAATTTGGGTACTATACGTCTTCTCTATTTTTTTTCTATTTAGCGAGTTTCAACGCATGCTATAAAAATAACATAAAGCACCTAAAATTGCAGATATTTTAAGCGTGGAGGAGGCAAATTTTTAGGTGAAATTACGTCTTCGACTTTTACCATGCGTTTGCAATCGATGACTAATCATTGTGTAGAAAGAATTGGGTCCTTAAATATTACATTTCAAAAAATGCTCAAAATTCTATAAATATACACACTATAACAAAAATGTTTTGCGCAATGAAAAAATGTGTTTTCTTTGTAAGAAAACTTAGGTCTAGACTGGATTTTTTGGTTTTAACTTGGAAGTCGGACTTTTCAAAATCAAATTCGGCATTGTAAATTAAATTACAACGTTTCTATGACAATTTTTTTAAAGACTGTCTTTGGTGTGTGAAACTCATAATATAAATCCGGATTTGATTTTTAAAAAAGTCCTTATTTGAAGTTAACCTATATTTATATAATTTTGAATGAAAATATTAATTGTTAAGGCTTTATGTACATTTATAATCATGATTTAAGAATATAAGATGCATTTACGAGAAAATAATTGTGTCCTTCATCACTACTTCTAAAAATCTAATCTATTATATATTTTTAAGCAAAACTTTTATACTTAGGTATGAAGACGGGAAACGCTGTCAATCCGCAGTCACGTTCTGAAATAGCGTGAAGGTAACGATAAAAGGTGCAAGGGGATAGACATTGAAGTAGTAGATAATATAAATAATGGAACAAATAACGAATGATAAAAATGCCAACATGCAATAAGATAGTTTCACAAGAAGGTAATATAAACGAGGAGCTAACATTGATACTAAATACAAAAATAAATCAAATATCATGAGTGTACATTAAAGTTAGGCGGGTTATGCATTGTAATGCCTTATCGATTAGAGTGTGTATAGAGATGTAGTACTTGTGTAACTATAAACATGTATAAATAAACTTGTAGTTGTATTTGATATTCCTATAATTTCAACTTTTCCTTTAGAGTTTTTCTATTTTAGTGTAAACTTTGTTTTATTACATTTAATTATCTTAGCAGATTATAAAAAGGGTCCAATTTTATTAAAATTATTTGCCGTTAGCGGTAGCGATAGTTTTAAAGTACTAACATTAAATTGTAAGTAATTTTATACGTAGTAATTATACTCCGTAATTTGAGCCCAGTTTAAGATAATAAGAACGATAAAGTATTTTAGAATAGGTAAATTTTAAGATAACGGTGAGTTTATATTAATTGATAACCTTGTAATAAAATATTGAGTTACCCGGGATTATTCTGTTAGCGCTTAATACTTTGTAATAAATTCACAGTTTCTGTGAAATGTTAAAATAAATTTTGACAAAATATTAATTTTATTGTTCTTAGTTATGGTATTTACTCTTAATGTAAATATTTTACTACATTTTATTAGGTTTTAATTTCAAAAAATATTTTTGACGATTACCGTTATTAATCGGTGCCCACATATTTAACTTAAGTGTATCAGTCTAAATAAAAACTCGGAATAAATCTTAAACAAGCGATCATAAACACGCAAAAAGGAAATTTGTGATCTTTGCAGTGTTTATATGAAACAGTCTTGAGAGTTCTTTAGTACTTTTATTTTTAGAATAAAGTTACGTAAAAAATTTTTACCAATAACCCGAATTAGAGTTGTCAAAATATAAGGGTGATCATTGTATTGTGTAACTTTGAATAGAAACTTTTTATTTTATTATAACTTTAACTTTGAAATAAAGCAATTATAACTTTGGCTATCGTTATTTTGTAACTTTTAGCCTGACAGGAGGGATGTTCTTCGCGGGTACGTAAGTATGTTTATGTGTACATCATATATGTATGTGTGTTCGTTGTATTCTGATCTCCTAGAGCCTAAGCGGCTGCACCGATTTAGGTATTTATAAAATTTTGTACTAGTTATTGTTAGGGTTTTTAACTTTCAATTTAGTTACTCCATTTATCAATGAGCAAAAGCTTTGTTGTATCGACCACAACATGAATGAATAGTGTTTTTATGTGATTTAAGAAATATTAGATTGGGAAGAAGAAGGAGGTTTGTAACAAACACTGAGCAGACATTTAAGCTTTATGTGTATGTGTGTGTGTGTGTTCGGAAATGCCATTTTAGTTATGTTATGTTTGCCTTCCACTTACGAATGGAATCAAGTAAGATTTACCAGCAAAGCTGCTTACTTCGTTTCTGCACATTTCATCAATTGGGTCATAGAAGATTGCATTCAGCGGTAATTTTGGATGGCATTAATGTGAGCTAATTGATGAGGAATACCATAACTAAGGATTTAAATTTAATTTAACTGGTAAATTATAAAATGAAGTAAATTCTGCCGATCTCCCCTAAAAAAGAGAGTTGTTATTACATATTTTAAGTACATTTTCTTCTCGTTTTATGTAATAACCATGTCAAATGTTTCTGTGGATCGTACTGGATTATTTATTTTAATAAAATTACGCCACTAATATTAAAAGAGTTACATTAAAAAGTAAAAGTTGTGGCATTAGCAACATAATGCTCGTGTAACATAATAATCGAATGATGTAAATTTCATCTACAAACGTGCGTTAAACTGAACTTTAAATTTGTTTAAGAACGGAGTTACGATCCGTGGGGTGATCCATCATAGAGGGTTATCGGAAGCTTAGACATCAATCCCTTTCCCGTCCTCTTAATTTTGTGTAATTTACATTTGGGGATAATATACATATAATTTTTTTTTAATTTTTAATTGTATGGTGACGTACCTGGTTGGTTCCACACGGTGGCGACGTCGAGCTTGAAGTTGCCGAGCAGTTTCTTAGAACGCAGAAAACTGCGCGAGTGTAGCACCTGCGAACACGGATGTTGCATGTGTCACGCTAGCGGGTTAACAGCGCCGTCGTTTGGCGCCGTCACGTAAAACATGAGATAGCCACAGAGCACTTTTGTTTATGACTTAGTTACCTTGAGTGGCAAATCGATACACTGTATTTATACTATTTCAAGAGTGTGTTAAGGGTACTTTTTAATTTGGATCCAAAGATACCTATAAATAACTTAAAATGTTACCATGGCTGGGATAAGAAATTGTTAATTTTGGTCTAAAACTCTAGAACCACTCACCACACTACCACCACTACACCACCACATTTGAGTCATGATAACGAAACACTAATTTTTTAGCATTCTAATAAGTTTCCATTGAATGGTAATGAAATGACGATACACACAAGGCGTATTCATAATATATATATATATATATACGAGGTGTGTTCAAAAAGTAACGAGAATTTTTAAATTTCACGGGTTTGGAGAGTCCGCCTGTATAATTTTTTTTTTATTATGTTGGTACACATGTCCCTGAAGTACGATAAAATTTTCAGCAATATTCATTGCTTACTTTTTAA
>DWLR01000376.1:0-26823 GCA_018246295.1 Papilio alexanor hazarajatica
TAAAAACATAATTATTTTAAAAAAGAATGGTGCTTTTTTATTTAAAACAATATTGAACTTTGTCCAAATTTTACTCCACATACGTTAGTTGAGTACACTCGAAAATTGAAACTTTATTTCAGGTTTTCTTTTTAGAAAGTTCTAAACGAAATTTGTTTTTTTTTTCTGTTAATAATCTAAAACAGAGGAAACTAGAAAAGAATGTAAATAACTTTCTGTGTTCGTAAAACCTTGAAAACATAAATTTAAAGAGTAGACTCTTCAGTTTTATTATTTTCAGGATTGTTTTTCGATGATTTTTATGTTTTACCTAGTTTAAGGTCACGTTACGGTTTTTAAATATTGTCAAAAGACTCTTTCTAAGAGACCTTGCTCTGTCCCTTTCGGCTTTAGGGGTATTTTTGTAACATCCTGTATACTATGATGTGTATGTCAGTAAAATATTTGATAGAAACTTACGAATTGAACTGCTTGAACAATTTTCCCAATTTCTACCAAATCCTTCCATTGTACAAATTTTTCAGTGACTAGATTTGGGAACCTGAAATTTTTACTTTTTTTGTACAATGGTAATATCATATTGAAATAAAAAAAAAAACAGCTTATGGAAGTAGATGGATAAATTTAACGAATCCATTCTAACACGTTTTGTTGCGTCAACACTTACGTATCGGCGATTTGAAACTGCAGTTTTGACGGTTTCACGGATTTTTCTAGATTCCTTGGGTTCCCACGATAGGATCTCCAGAAATCGTAGAACCTACGTCTGGTGAGGTCCTTCATTTGATACCAACGGCGCTGCAGCAACATAGGGGAGCAAGCCCGCCCTCTGAAATTATCAAGTCTGAGTCAGACAGATTTTTAGTGGGGAATGTTAGGTATTGAAATTCGCAATAATATGAAACAAAATGGATTACAATACACGATTACCATAATTTATTGTAGTTTGTTAAAAATAGCTTGATTGATTTGATTGATATGATTAGTGCTGCATTACCCATCAATCTGTTATAGATGTATGCTGTCATTATTTTAACACGTTGACTGCCATGGGGGTCACCGGTGACCGGCACTCGACTTGCCTACAGCGCCGTGGGGGCCACCGGTGGCCGGCGACGCAGCAAATACAAAAAGTATATAATTAGTGTAAATATTGACACTGATACATTTTTCAATAATACCATTGTTACTATAATGGTTTGAAGAAATTAATGCAATATAGAACACACAAAAACGATTTTATTTGTACGTGAAAAATATACATATTATCAGTGGATATTGCGATGAGAAAAATTCACGTTGGCGCCTTGGGCAAACCATGGAAAATGCGCCTGGCAGTCAACGTGCTAATCTATATATTTTTTTTTTGTAAAAAGAATGGGAACAAAAACCAATAAAATAAATAATGATAATGGTGGATAAACCTACGCTCTAGAACTCAAACACTCGCACTCACATTCAAATTTCAATGATGTACAAGTTGGGGATCAATGCCATTAGTTTTCGGTGATTGGGAAGAGAATACAGTAGTTTCTTTAAAAGTATAAATTACATCTAATTAATATAAGAACTGAAGGTGATTATTTTATTGTTTTTATTATACCGACACACAATTATATTAACAAACAGTATTAACCTTGTAAAGTTTAGTAAATGTTTTAATTTATTTTTATGATTAAAATTTATAGTTACAAATTATTTTAGCATATATAGAAGGTTATAGGCTACTTAACATCACGTTACGACATTTAGGAGCTGAACAGAAAGAAAAATAATCGTGGCGGACGTAATAATGGGGGCGAGTGAGTGATGTGACGAGCGAGTTAAGCCGCACGACACAACTAGAGTTTTATGAACGATTGGCACACTTACCCGGTATTGTAAAAGTGTGTTAAAGCAGCCCAGTTAGCTACGATATTGTCCGAGGACACATTTTCTACGTCGTATTTTGTCACTAGGGTAAACAAATGTCCAAGGACCGGCGATTCGGGTTTACCACTCTGTATCAGCTCCTGCAAAATGATAAAATTATATTCGTAAAAAAGTTTACTGTCATTGATGGCTATGGTTTATGTTATAAAATTGATTCTCATCGACTCGAAACTACAACCGACTAAAACTAAAAATTAATTATTTTATTATAGTAGAAGCACATTAAAAATTTATTTATCAGTTTGTCATCCCTTAATGCTGAGATTTTGTCACCCCTCACTTACGCTACGGGGCGGACCGCCTCTATCCCCCTCCCTCTTACGCCGCCTTAAGAATATGAATCTATAGCACCCCACTCTAGAGATGGGATATATTAGGTAAATTGTGTACTTAGTATTTCGAGTAAGAGTATTTGCAAATACGCGTTCCAAATACTAGTTCCTGGAAATATTTAAGAGTATCCATTTTATGTGTAGTAGTGGATGACGAAAAAAAAACCATTTTCTGTCCAGTACTCGACGAAAAAAAACAAAAAAAAATTTGTGTCTATTACGGTGGACGACAAACAAAACAGTATTAAAGCTTACCAACAACTCTTTGAGTATGAAGGCTTACAACGGAGACTTACAGTACAATATTAGAGTACAATACTAGAGTATTAAATATTTATAGAGTACGAAATACTAATAGACTAATAAATACTTTAGAGTATAAAATACATCTAGAGTTATTATATACTTCTAAATACTTGATACGCGTTCGTTTGATTCTAAGATACTCGGTATTTAGGAGTACTGAGTGAAACGTAGTATCAAAACCTGTTCCAGTATATACGTTCCACCTCTACCACACTCTCGGTCAAGCCTTTAAGGCTACAAGTCATAGGTACGGACATACGTACATATATACATACATACCTATCAGTCGGGCAAAATAGTATATTAAAATACCTCTCCAATAACGTCGACGTCTTGGTGCACTAAGACAAGGTCGAAGGTGAGCCAGTCGGTGGGTGTCATCCGGGCCACTTGCGTGATGCATTCCATTCGATCTTCGGCGGCGAGCAATCTCTTTAGTTTCTTCGTAGTCAATACACTCATGTGTTGCCTGGAAACAAAAATATTTGTGGTAATCCTAGAGCTAAATACTCATATGTTCTCGCGATGTAGTCGCGCATCGGTGGTACTCGGTATACTAGGAATATTTAAGGAGAGTGACGAAGAAATAGGGAATGAACGAAGTAACTTGATGTTGATATAAATATCATCGTGTGACCGGCTCCATATAAATACCATCCGAAATTTTTATTCTATTGTAACACTATGTCTCATTGTTCTTTTGTAACGTGTAGTAATTGTGCTCAGCGACAATTCTACCTAAAATTAAGTAGCGATGTGATCGAAAAATGGTGCGCACTAGTCTAGCTTTTCTCTAGAATTGTTCTAGTCCATTTCTGTACGCAAAATAAACGAGGATTCCAATTGCTTTGCTCAAACGCGAGATATCAACGTAACGGAATTTTTCGATTCCTTCCAAAATGTTATGCAATTTACAGTAATTTTTAGTAACGCCCTGACTAAAATTAACTTAAGAAATATATTCATTTTAACATTGAAAATGGCGTCACCTAGTAAGAAAAGCGAAGCTTCACTTTCTCGATTTTAAATTATAATGTTGAATATTTGTTAAGTCGCTTTTAAGCCTCAGAAAGTACTATTTTGTCCAGTAAAATGTAACAAATAACTATTTATATAGTAGGGGATGAGATGGTAATTTAATATGGTAACCTAATACGCGGTGATATTTAAGTAAATCTCCGTTTGTACACATATCTTTCTAATAGAGGGCTTCTAAAGAATTGTGTCAAGTAAATATGAACAGAACCGCGGTAATCCAATAAATGTTTTTGCAAAGCGGTACAGATCGATTCAAACTTAATGACGGCTCGGATTTTAGCTGCGGATTTTAAGTGCGTAATGTCAAGTGGGAAATAATTTAGCTCTATTTGAAATATTTTTTTTTATAGTTTCGGAAGAGTTGTTAAAATTACAAATGTTAATGGACTAGCTTTAGACGTATTTGGATACCTTTCTCATTCATTCTATAACGGCAAACAACTTTTTTTCTTTTTTCTTTACATAGAATGTTGTGAGGACCGCGAAGCATTTCGTAAACGAATATACAAAAATCTAAAACTGAACGAAAACAACCCGACGTTACAAATAAAAACTTAACTATTTAAACAATATAAAAAAAACTTAACGAATAATAAAACAAGCTAACCAAAATTTTTGAGCTCGACTGTACATAGACAGGATTGTACCACCGGTGAGACAACTGCGGGTGCAGGAAAGCGCACGCGGGGTGTGCCCCACTGCCGCACCTTGCCGCGTCCCGCTGATACCTAAAATTGTGTTCTACACATCGACTCGTGCGACATTCCCAGCCGTCGTAACGTTCGAGTCACGTAAATTAACGGATTATATGATTTGTCTGTTTATAAAAAACTGCCGCAGACCCCTGTAGTTACCAAGATTTTGTACCTTGTATTCCGACAAATTAATATGAAGGATTAAAGAGGAAAAGGAGATTCAACACTGCGAAATATATGTAAAAGTGAAATTTAAAAATACCAAACGTGAGGTTTATTATAGAATTGATGTTACTGCCACTGACAAAATAGCAAAAGTGGCGATAGTGGAAGACTATAATAATAACCTGTTCACGGATTAACAAAGTTATGTCGTAATGGATGTAGATACATATGTCAAACTACAAAAGGCGCCGGATAAAACAAGGACTGGATCCTGTGACATCGCTTGGTTATCACAGCGAACGCCATGAAGCTGAGCTGACTTACCATAACAAATAGCAGTCACAGCCGTACTCTGTCTTTAGCTGATCCCACATCTCCTCCTCTGGCTGACCCACCACGTATTGCCGACGTGCGATATCGCGCACCAGCCGCCTCTTGAACTTCTCCAGGGGCGACATGTCTGTTACTCTTGTCGGTGTCGTCCTATAAACGTAAAATTACAACATAAATAAATGCCTAATTTAATCCATTATTTCGCAATTTGCAATAGGACAATAATGCTTGTACAATTTCTTGTAATTAATGCTGATAGAGCAGAGCACGGGAGGCGCTATTATTTAATAATGTAAATTGTCTAAAAAAATTAAAACCAAGTTATAATTTATTTATAATTTATTCGGTAATTCATAGCCACGAAACGTCTCATTATAAATCCAATTAACCCACACAGAGCTTGTCTTAAATCTACCAATATGTACATTTTCCAACAAAAAAAATTAAAACAGTTCTTAAAAATCAAGTTCTCAGGTAACAAACAAAAGTAAGAGCGAATTAAGAATCTCCTCCTTTTACTGAAGTCGTAGCTCTACCCCCTTTGTGCTTATGGGACCGTCGTCTTGGTACATTTGGACGACCGACCCAGTCTCAGTGCTGTATATCACACTGGCAACACACACTCTGATCACAAAACTTTTGTATTGAGATACAATTGTGGTAAATGTGACCTACACGCGGCTGTACGGAATGATCTAGAAAATTAAAACGTGTTAGGTTTCCGCTTAATAGAAACACATATTAATTAAGTTAATAAGATGATTTCTACATAATAGTTTTTTTTATAGACGAAAGTGGCAAACGAGCAAGGTCACCCGCCTGACCGCTACCCATAGACATCTGCAACAAGCATTTGCGAGTTGCAGATGCGTTGCCTACCTTTAATAGACAGAAAAATGGACGTCACATCCCCTTCCCCATCAAATCCTCCTACTCTTCCCACCCTTTCTTTATTATAAAATAACGGGAAGGGGAAGAAGACTGAAATTAAGCAAACTCATCAGACGAAACGCGAAAAACTTCTACTTCACGCCTATCTTCTGTGAGATTGTGGTTGTTGTTGCGGACTCTACCACTGTTAAAAGCTGTTGTGTTATCTTAGTCAAATTAATATATGTACCAACGATTTATATTAAACAGTGTAATTTTTATAATACGTTACTGCATTGATTCCATTTGTCACACGTCTTTCCGGCTGTTGTCAATTTCACCACCGTTCGATTATGGTGGAGGAACGAGCAAGGCAATCGTGATGGTGGGCAGACTAGATACAGTCTGGAGCGAGAACGGAAAGAAGTTATAAGTTGTGTAAAATAACTCAAATGAAATTTTGATATAAAATAAACTACAGTGAAGCGTTTAACTTCCCCTGACCTAAGATCATTTTAATTGATACAAAGGGAAGCAACTTCATAAATCTACGGTCGTCTTTAGACCAACACGGGTAGATCTTGTTTGTTTTTAGATAATAGTAAATTCAGCAGCGCTTGCAGCAGTTGCACTAATGGGCCAGTTTGCTTGCGAAGTACTGATTAGTCTAAGTGACGTGTCTGCAGATGCCAACCCTACCACTGAACTTGAAAAATGCTTAAAAATTCAACAACACTATTTGAATATGAAATTTGAAAATTTCTACAAGAATCAAATTACATTTATTAGCCATTGCTTATTCAACGTACTAGATGGCGCGATTGTGGGGAGAAAATATTAAGACAAACTTTATGGTTTTGTCTATGGCACCGTTGCTTTAAAGGCCTAATTTGAGTAACTTATCCTTAATGAGGATTATTATTTATTTGATACAACAAATCGATATGTTATTTCATATAACTGTAAAAAAATTGGATAAAATTGCATGAGTGTAGACTTCAATGCACCCATTTGCACTTTCTCCAACACAAAATTTTCGCAAATTATTATTTTTTTTTAAATAATTAAACTTTTTCATACATTCACACAGTAATAACGACATTTTAAATGAAAAAAATCGAAAGAATTTTCGAAAATCGAGTTTCAGCTTATGTGTTAAAATTCGATAATCGATTTTTTAATTTTTATTGTGTTAAAAATCCGAAAATCTTACAATAGAGGGCAACACAAGAAACTAGACAATTCAAAATAACAGACTTGTTTACCAAATGTCGGACTTATTTACTATGCAAACGTTTGCAAGTCTTTTATTTTTGTCAAAAATTTTTAATGTGCGAAATAAATTGTGTTGATGTAAATGGTATCATTTCTTATCATAGTGAAATTGATGGTGAATATTTCTTTCATTTAAAATGTTGTTTTTACTGTATGAAAAAGTTTTTTTTTTTTTCTCAAAAATTATTAATTTGATAAAAATATTGTGTTGGAAAAAGCGTAAGTTTGGTTTTTTCATTCATCATTTTATATAAGTATGATTTTTTTTTTGAATATGCATAGAATATGCAACTACTAATAGTTACTGTTATTTTTAATATTAGGAGACTCTTTAACTTATTAAAATAAACAACGGCACCGAAATATTCCTATCTAAAGGTATGGCAACATTCGAGGTCAAACAACTTCGTTTTATTTGACGTTGTCAATTATGTCATAAAAACAAATCGCATTTCGGTAAAAAAAAAAAAAAAAAACTATTACAATGTTTGGTTAGGAAACTATAAAATCAAATAAAATAAGCAAAAAAAACAGCTACGTATTATTGTTAACATAATAAACATATGCTAAGCGTTTTGCAAATAAAGTTATAATTTATAACATGGTAATATCGATATATATAGAATATACTAAAATTATCACAGTTAACACGAATACTTTTTACTTACATGTTACACATTTAAAATATTTTTTTCTTTAAATCTACTATCGCGACTCGCACTCGACGGCAGACGGATACAAAATGGCGTAATTGTTATGCTTACGTGAGTAGAGAAAGAGGGGTGTTCATCTATCCTTTTCTTCCGCGCACGTTCGTTAGAAATGAATTCAGTAGTAGGGATATGATGCCAACTTATTGATTAGGAAATCGTATCATTTTGGTTGCCAGTTCTTTCTTTACGTATTTATTATGGCTACCTTAAAACTATAACGGTTTAAAAACACAAATAACCTATTGACGCATTTTATCTATAATTTAGTAATTAACAACTTAACATATGGGATACCAGCAATTTTGGTATCCGCGGTAGTCCCATTGCCATTATTAGTCGTTTATATCATCCCAAAGAGAGTGGACGTAGTACTATTGTAATTAAATGAATCCTGACATGATTACTACACAGGCGGATCGAAGGTTCCTTTACCATAATGGTTGGACACCCTAAGGGTATCTCCATTAGGGGTCCGACCGGACTTTAGTTACCCATGCTTTTGACATACAGTTTTCAGAGTCCATAATATGTGAGAGTTGTACACAAAACAATCGCACTCTAATTTTATTTTTAATATATTATATTCTGTAAACATTTAAGAATATCGAATAAAAGTACGAATGATAAACTCAACTCAACTCACAACTTTTATATTATTTAATTTTTAATCTCGGTCAATGTTATCTGTTAAATAGATTCCCTTTTCTTCTTGTTCTTTACTGCAATATACTAATAATTTATGGCATATAGCACAGCAAACACTGCAGTAATATACCAGAAAAAGATAATGACATAATTTTAATAAAAAAATATTTGTAGAAGACAGTGCAGTTATGAAGCACATTCATTGAAATAATATATTTAATATAAACCTTTTTTCTATTTAATAATAGCGAAGCGGTCACATTACCCGAGTCAACCCGACAGATAGCCGACATCGCGCGCAATGCGAGGCCAACGCCACGCCGCGTGACGTCACCCACCGACAACCGTTACACTAGCCATGAGCCGCGGCGATGTTCGAGCCTTTTTTTTATTCCACCAACATTTATTTATTTATTAATCCACAATATAACACCGTTACAGAACAGTTCCAATTCGATGTAACATGTTTTGTATAAACGTAAGAATGTAGCGCGTTTAGTAGAATGTGTTTTTGCGTTTAATTGTATTAGGTTGGTTAATAAAAAAAATATGTAGCCATCAATTTCATTGTTTTGATTCAGTTTTTTGACAAATACAAGTCGTCAATTTTTTCCGTTCTCAGTGTACAAAATAGGTCACATTTGGGACAAACTAAGCAAGATTTTGATGAGTGTTTCCATGTAAGGTTAAAGGATGCGATATTTTATGATATTGTAAAATATTAATTTATTATAAGATTTGTTCGAAGCTTTTATTTTCATACGAACAAATGTTCCATGTGGTTTTTCACCGCTTTCACACTATTATAGCATTTAGTAAATTCCGAACATTTTTTACAAAATGAATACATAAGGTCGATCAATATTCGATTACTATTTAATACTAAAACTACAAATATTTTATGTTAAATCAACATCACTATAGATCACTGAATTCAAGATTTAATTGTACATAGAGTATATACTCTACGTGATATATTGTAAATGGTTTAAATATATCAGCATTTAAATTATTTTTCAAACGTCACATTTTTATTTGAATTTGTTACTTAACTCATCTTAGTTACATAATTAAGACATCAGTTTAACCATAATACATATTTGGTCCCTTGTTTTTGACGAATAATGAATTTTGTTTAAAACGTCACATCTTATAAAACAAATATTTTCACATCAATATATGGCAACACTGAAGACTCCATCTTTTATAAATTTCTAGTATGAATTTATTTACCAAACTACAAATTTGCATTAATACTGCACATACACGAGTGGACAAATAAACAAAACATAATATATACTTTTTACAGAAACACTAATACATATTTCTACTCTGCAATTTTTTTTTTCACTAATAAACATACATTTTTTTTTCATCTATTCACTTTTGCGCATATCAGTTTTATTTTTAACATCACTCTGTAGCTAGATTTCTCAAAAATTTATAAAGTTTAATAGAGTTGAAATAAATATGAAACAAAAAAAAAACAATTTGCAACACAATCTGAAGTCTTTTATTACAAAAATTATTACTCAAAACATGGACTCAATGCGAAAAGTAGAATGAAAAAGTAGCCATGAATGTAAGTCACATCGGAAGGTTTAGAATGCATCAAACAATAAGAAGATTTCAACGCGAAGCAAACGAACAGAATCATTAAAAATAAAATAAAATTTTGTTTATTTATGGATTCTTCTATAAATATATTCATATGATATATAACATTGATCGGTGGATGAAATGTTTGTTAAGGAAAGTTACTAATAACTTCAGACTGTAGAGGTGAAGCAATAAAAACATTCAATTAGGTATGCGCATAAATATTATTACAATAATAAAGTGAATCAAAAATGCATAGAAATATAGGTAAGCATAAAAGTAGAAATTTATAACAAAAAGGATTAAAAAATGAAAATCATGTTTCAACACGTCCGCTTCGCGTCGAAACCGTGGCAAGAATGGCGTGGGGACAGGTTTAGCAATCCGTTGTAGATGTTTGGTTATAAATTACATGATATAGATATCTAGAGTATATTTTTACCTTTAAATTATAGAAGTGTAGTCACATGTTGCTATTGTTTCGGATGTTATAACGTATTTGGTTTTACACTGTTGTTTTTTTTACTTCCAAACACACAAGACACGTATGCACAACGGCGACTCAACACAAATTGGCAGATAACAGGCGTTGTACTGCGAGTGAAAGGGACGGTCGATTGCTGCAACGGGTATACGTGAGGCCTCGCGGGGTGGGAGGACGGCCATTTTGTGTTAACTGTTTTACATTTCTACATCGCCCTTCGTCGATTGCAGTTGTGTCTTATACTATGCTCGCTCTGGTGAAATATTACTTTTATTTCTTTTGTATTGTACGTAATTAGGAATCGTGTCTACGCACTAAAACAGATGTGTTCATAGGTTATAATCGAAACTTTTTTAAAATGTAGAATATAAAAAAGGTTATATTAAGTTATATTTATTAGATAAAACTAATAAATGTAAAAACGTATTTAATATTTCAAATTTGAAAACATTCACCCAAAGAGGTTAAATGCTCTTGAGACTATTTATAGAAAGAAAATGTACATAATTTTTCATGTTGAAATGCTATAGTTAGTGTTACGTACGTATTATCGTTATAGTGATTTTGAAAAGCGATTCTTGACATTGACATTATGATGAGGGAGTGGGGGAAGGTTAGGCGTTCAAATACTTATATTTTTTGAAGTTGTTAATGTTAAAATATGTTATTCAATTATATATATCCTCACATAGGCCTTGTTCCATCTTGGTCAGATGTTATAAGTTAGTTCATTATAAATTAATGTAGTAATATAATATAAATTTATTTTCGGCTTTCTAGTGTTCTTCTGAAAAATAAATATTCAATGAAAATCTGTAAACATATTAAATAACTTTTTTTACTGAAAATATTTTCTTATTTAGGACAAATATTTAATTATTTTACGTTTCTTTTTGTCGTAATATTTGTGACTTTATATTATTTTTAATTTAGATGCTCATGCCGTTATTTTTTTTATATATACTCATGTTGGTTTCTAAAATAATATTGGACTTAAGTTTCATGTTACCGACCGATTGTTAATTTCGCCAGTTTATTATAAGTCATGGCTTATGGTAAAATTTTAGCAAATTGTTAACCGAACGTATTATTAATTTGGCGTTTCATTCTCGGTAGTTTGTAAACTATCGAATTCAAATAAAACCTGGATGCGACGCTTATATGCAAGAATATAGAATGTATTCTTATAAAAAAATTAATGATAATAAGAATCAATCGATTATAGCTTTCTCAAGAGTAAAAAATGCGCACTAATGGCGTTGGTCTATGCTTCCTGGAAGTAACATCTTGTTTAATAACATATGCATTGCATTGTATGAGCGCTGTTTAATAAATTTCATGGAATCAGATCCGATAAAATTTATCATCCCATCCATCTTATGTAAAGATGGTAGCACAAAAGGACGTTTTTATAATTTTTTTAAGTTTCGTAACTACGTTTTATAATTTTAAAAGTGTTAGCTTTCAGTCAGATCTGAAACCTAAAAGACTCTATTAAAAAGGCTCTGGTGGTCGCGGAATCCATTCGACGAGAGCTGCAAGTTACCCCAATTTTTGCTTTATTGTAATATTTATTATAACTTAAAATTTAATGTTGCAAAAAGCAATAGTTAATTTTAAAAATCATAAACTCGACTGACTGTCTTACTCTTTGGTGGTATACGAATCGAATAACATCTCACTCTTAAAAATCTGTTAAGCCATTTAGGTTACAGGAGGCCACAATGGAACGGACATACGTTTACCGCCCTGAAAGTCGGGAAAAAGTAAAATGAGATAGTCCAAGTTTCAAATGCTTGGTGCTCCTTGCTTGCATGATTTTATTTACAGGCATGTCACTCACGCATATCAATATACTGCAATGTAAATATTATAAGAGTGTCGCGTTCGGCCATTACGAGGCTGTCATGCAGCGAATTAATTGATATATATTGTCTTGGGCTGGACCAGATAAATCTCGGGAGCGTTGATTAGCCAGCCAGGCTGCTCGACAGTCAGTCAGTCTGTCAATGTTGACAGTGCGTCGCGATTGTGTTTGTACGATTAAAAATATGTGCGTTATTAATTTCTTCTTAAACATTATATCGCCAATATGACGTTACACTGGTGAGTTGTATTATTGCGCTTGCTTTTATTACCTTCGCATGTCTTTGTAATGGAGATATTTAGTGCAATTTTCACCAACTCGTAGACGTCCGAATTACTTCAAAATTTGCATTCGTATCAAGACCCGATGACAATACATTCTTCATAACTTTGTCCTGACCAGGATCATTTAAATCAAGGCTGCCTGGCTTTCATCTTTTTTGCAATCGGGTCAAATATTAAGAAATCTTTGTCCGGCCATAGGTAGAGCTTTTTTTGTATTTTTAAGATTTATGGGTGATATAAAAACTGGGTCTGGGGTTTTTGATCTAAATAACATTTTCATTTTAAGATTGAGGATAACGCCACATAGTTGAAAATGATTGAAAAATTATTAGTTTGCGTTTTCTCTTATTTTCAGTATTTTTAATATAATTTTTACAATTTCGACGTTATTCTAGAATAACAATAAAAATGCACGAATAAAAAAAAATAAAATAAAAAAGCATTTTTAAAATGTAGACGTTCGATATTCATTATGAGGAATTTTAAATTATTTTTTAAATTTGTTAAATTTTTAAATTATTATTATTAAATTATTTGTTTTAAATAATTTTACTCCAAATTGTAAAATAAACGCATATGCGGCGTTTCTTGCATGGCCACTTATCTTAATGAGAATTTCTATGCACTTGAAATTAAACTATATTGACGGATTTTATCCCGTTTACTAAACTTGTGTAATTGTAATTAAAATAGCATTAAGAACAAACGTTAGTGGTTTATCGATGCTATGTTACTTATTTAAACTGTAACCAAATTTGTAAACGTTAAATAAATAAAAAAAAATTAATGAAGTTAATCCTGACCAACTACAAAACCTAGGTAAAGAACACCGTTTTCTACTAAGGAATCGCGAATCATTCGCGAGGCTAATTAAATAAATAAATCCTAATTTCAATAGAGTAAATTGTATGAGCACTATCACCTGCTTGGGATCTTGATTAATAACATTAAATTTAAAAGCCAAACATACAACTGCAAGATGTCAAGAAACTAAGCTCATTATGCGTTGATCGGAACAAAAATAATAATTAAAAAGAAGGGTACTTCTCCAGTAACTTTGACATTGGGACGTCAAACAACTCAATCCCCCGCGATCGTGAGTGTAAAATGCTTGAAAAGCGATAAAATCTGTAATATTGGTTTAATTTGAATTAAAATAATTTTACATTGTATTCCTATATACTTTTTAAGTCCTCAATACGTCTGTTGCATTGTTATACGGTCTCTGTTAAGAATGACATTAATACGTATTTTGTCCACGAGTGTTCGAAGTGCGAATTTTAGTCTTCTTCTCTTTCCCACCCTTTTCTAATATGGAAAGGATGGAAAGGAAAAGAGTATATGACTTGAAAGGGGATAAACAGGAAAAGGAAATGTCCATTTTTCTGTCTATCTCCCTCTGTCTGTTAAAGATAGGCAACGCGTCTGCTGAAATGCTTGTTGCAGATGTCTATGGGTAGCGGTCACTTAGGTGACGATTCGTTTGCTACCTTCTGGTATAAAAAAACTCTAAAAAGTTGAAAACATTTGTAGAATTAGGAATTAAGTGAACCATTTGCTCGTTTTTTACCTTCCGCCATTCAAATAAATAGGAATTTAAAAAGAGACGCCATCTTTTCTTCTTCGTCTGGGAAGGACAGAGAGCAAAACGGTCTACAATACGTGACGGCTCGTGCGATAACCGGATTTATGCCTTCGTAAAAATCATGATTTTTTCACGAGCGGTATAATTATTGGAATAAATTAATGCTTGTAAAGCGAACCAATTTAGACTACAGAATGACGATTGGACACTTTTTTGTGCGCCTGTAACGTTAGATTTATTGCCAGCTTGACTGATGCTTTTAGTGTTTATGCAAACATCTTATATAATGCATATTTGCATACTGTCGTTTTACGTATAACTACCTCATATATTGTATATTATGCGTGTATTAAAAGTTTGTTTCCGTGATATTGTATTTTAAATCGAGTGAGAGAGATGAACGCTGATGACACAGTTTATATCATTTTATATCTCATTAGGCATATTATAAATTGACAGCAAATTGTGAACTGGACGAATCGTTGACAATTTGACGTACCATATTTAACGTACCGATTTTTTTATATCTTTTTAATATATTATTTTTATTTTCCACTATTATATCCACAAACCTTAACTCCTCATTACTTATTCTCTACCTTCATTATTTACATAGTGCGAAATAACAAAATGCGTTCACAATTTTATGATTAGACGTCGACAGATTATAAACTATCGAAAAAGAATATGTTACATTTTAAATTTTCAATGCTTCATTCAGTGAATAATTATACGACGGTGTATATTGTAGTAAGATTGTAAACTAACGTTTGTAATGTTTACAGTTTTACGGTGACATATTGATAATAAAATGTAGGATTCACCATTCAGTGCATTAACCGTTTGCATATATTGTAACAAAACATTGTCGATAGATAATAAGACATGTCGTAACATTTAAAATAAATTGATTCCTTAACGCGGCTGCTGGTTAAATTTATTTTAATTGCGGTTTGAAGGCCTTCAAAGTGGTCCGCATGTAACACCGACCGAGGTCAATTATTTGTTGACCCAGCATCATGTATCGAGATTTGATGGAACAAGAAACTAGGACAGTGTCTGTAGCACGATTGATCTGTCGGCCAATGTTAATTGTTATTATTAGTTGTAAAATTGTTATGGCTTTTTCTTAAATTTGGAAATAGATATAAAAATAATTATAAAGAAAATAGAAATCGATTAAAATGACATCTGTCAAAGTAATGCCCCTAGATAGCGTTTGGAAAACAAAAAAAAAATCGTTATCGAATGATAAAAATGCATGAGTAAACAAACAAATGAAACAACCAATCGAAAAACGATCCCAAAAAATTTAAGTCCTGTTTTACGACGTCATATTATATTTTGTTCTTTTTATTTATAGGTACCAGTTGTTAACAGTGCTTTTATCAGTTTATCCGCTAAGTAATAGTTACGCTACTGGTAAGTATAGTTTTTTTTTATATAAAAGAATATTATTTTTTATAAATCAGACAAAGAACTTGTCGTGTTCAACGTTAAATTAGCTATTAATAAATATTTAACGTCTTTGGTTTTACCAATGATAAAATAAAGATAAGTGAAGAAATAATAGAAAATCGCGCGGGAAAAGAATTGTGAGTGATGTGAAGAAAATGCAACAAGGTTTAAATAAGCTAATAATAATACTTGTTGTAAATATTGTGTTTTAAAAAGATAAATTTATTAAAAAAAAATTAATCTTAAAATTTTTATACATTCTGTATTTGATTCACAACTATGTATTTTAGTTGACATATAACGCCTACCAAATTTAAATAGCAAATAAGGCGTGTCGTGCGTTTGCTATTTAGCTCAGAGAAGAAAAGCTTATAGTGCTGTTACTGTAGAACTTGCTATTTAAGTTCACTTTGTTACGTTACTACAGCCCTTTGACGTTGGCAGTTATATCAAATAGGATCAGATAAAGAAACGGAGCGATGAAAAGAGAGTGGGACCTGCAGCCGGATTTAAGTGTTGGTTTAAGGAGCGTAGGCTAGGAGCAAAGCATAACTCGCCCGTGTTTCTTTAAAGTGAAGCTGATTATAATTATTTAGTAATTTTTTTATAAAGCAGTACCATGCTATACTCGTACAATGAATTATAAAAAAAACTATGTGCTTTTGTAGTTTATGCTTTGTATAATCCTGCCCTCGACAATAAGCCTGGATTCGCCGCTGCAGCAGTTTATTTATTCTTCTCGTGTTTCTCATTCATTGTTCATTCACTCGCAATTTTTTATAATGTAACAGCATTCGATAAAGAAAGAATTCAATTACTATTACAGATAATGTAACAACAGTATCCCCATTCTCGGACCTCTCACCTAACGCTCCGTGCTCTCCCATGGGACCTGGCGACGTGGAGTTCCAGACGGTGGACCTGATAGCGGTGTACCGACTGGACCAGCCAGATACTACTGGCATTACGCTAGTCCAGGGCTCCCAGGATCTGCAGAGAGCCTATAGGATCGGCGATGGAGCTAACCTTACGTTACCGTTGAAGTAAGTTGTTACTGTAGCGTACGATATTATAATTAAGCTATTTACTATTTATTTATTTGAAACTTTGTACACATTATACAAAAAAAGTTGGAAATACAATATAAGGATTGTTATTCGTACAGGCGAGCTTAACTCTTTAAGAGTTTTCTAACTGCTTACCCCGCGACAGTGAAAAGTTATTTATGGGTAATAAATATTATAAATGTGTACAAATACATAAGTATATATCATTTAAAATACATAAAAATAAACATACAAATATTCATATTTAACATAAAATATATACATAAACATAATACATACATACACATGCAAAAATAATATAAATATAATGTACATAGTATATAGACATAAATGAATAAGAAGTTATGCGGATTTTAAGTGATCCTTAACACACGTTTTGAATTTAGCGAGCGAGGAACATTCACGTGTGGAGGGTGGAAGGGAGTGCCATAGTGCGACAGCACGGACAGAAAAGGAGTTGTCATAGCGTGAGGAAGAGTGTGGTGGGAATTTTAAAAGAGAGGATTTGTTGGACCGGGTTGGTTGGTTATCAGGCACGAGAAATGTAAAACGATCACGAAGGTAATTAGGATAGTTAGGATAGAAGAGTATAGAAAATAAGGTACACAGAATGTGACAGTCTCTTCGTAAACGTATTGGTAACCACTTAAGCTGCTTGCGACAGCCTGACACATGATCATATTGTAACGCTTTTGAAATCAAATAATATCAGACTGGTAAGCTATTTTTATTTGTTTTTCTAAAACTTGACAACCCACATCCCCGTTGACAATCCCTTTTTCTCAAAAAACAATCTATCAAAAATGACGACTTATTATTTACCGTCGTCAGTCCGCCTCCTTTGTCTTTCCAAGAAGGTCATACCCGGTACAATATTTTCGCTAACCATAAATGAAGTAGATGCACATATTTTACTACTTTGTACGTATGCAGCCAGTTATAATATACAAGCTGTGACTCATGGTTTCACCCGCTACGTTTTTTATACTTGTCACTCGGCACCTAAGATTCGTGGCGCGATTCTAAAGAGTCAAAAGGCATTTCTTAAATATACCTACGATTGGCAGTTCTTGAAATTAGTGAGGTGAAACAAATTCTTTAACTTCATTATATAAGTGAAGATAAGATAATGTATTGAATAAAATTAATTTAACCTTTTTACTTATTTTTATCTATTTGTTTCATTTTTTATACATAGTATAATTGTTACAGATACCTTGACCTCTTACGTCTTTGTTGTAATGAATGACCGTTTATGTAGGTAGGTTATATTAACCTACCTACTGATTTGGCAAAATAAACCAGTCCCCAACTAACCGCCGTTTGATTAATACCATACACTACAACTGGCGACGAGTGGTGTTTTTCTTTTTGTGTATTTCGGGTAAGTAGTGTCAAAAATGCCTTTCGGAAAGTTGCACGAATACGATATTAATGACCGTGGGAACTGGAGTGCGTACGTGCGTCTCGTTAAGTAATTCATTTTACTCAACGATATCCCAGAAGATTTGCACGTCGCAACGTTACTGACATACGTCGCTGCGGTCGAGTACGAGCTCATGTGCGACCTGTGTGCACCGCAGCATCCGGAGACCAAGTCCTTCCAGGCGCTGGTCGAACTAGTCGGAAACCATCTCGAACCGAAAAGATCTGAGATAGCTGAAAGGTACCTGTTCAGACAAAGGCGACAGACCGAGACAGAATCGATAAGCGTGTTTCTACAAAATCTAAAGCACTTAGCGAAGCATTGCAATTTTGGAGCTACGCTCGAAGAAAATATTAGAGATCAGTTCGTCTCTGGACTTCGAAATGAAGTGATGCGGTCTCGTCTGTTCGCGGAACCCACATTGGATTACAAAAAGGCGGTGGAGCTGGCGCTAGCGCTGGAGGCGGAGGAGCGGCATGCGGAGGTAGCCGGCGGTGACGTCGTAGCGACGGCGCCGGGAGCCTCGGGACTCGAGCAGGCGGACGGCCTGCATCGCGTGGCCACGGGGGCTGCGCGGCCTCGGCCCCGTGCTTGCTGGCGCTGCGGCAAGGACGACCACACGGCAGATAAGTGTAGTTATAAGTCGTGTAAATGTCGTAAGTGTTACAATATAAGCCACTTGGCCAAAATGTGTAAAAAAAAATCTGTATAGGGGTGACGACGGAAAGTCGAAACTTCATAACATTGACAGTTGTGACTCGGCAAGGGATGCGAGTGATTGTTTACATCATATTATATCCATTAGAAATAATGTTACGGACGGACCTTACCACTGCACATTGCGTGTAGAAAATATAGACATGGTTTTCGAAATAGATACTAGCAGCAGAATCTCGGCGGTGTCAAAAGAATTTTATGACAAACTTTTTTATAATTTGCCTATTAGGAAACATAATATTACATTGCAATCGTATACAGGCGAAGCGATCGTCCCTCTCGGTTACGTCACAGTGCGCGTAACGAGTGGGAGCGGGACGGCTGACTTACCCTTGTTTGTTATCGCGCGCGGCGGCCCGCCGCTGTTGGGCCGTGTGTGGCTACGAAAACTTAATTTAGATGCCATTAATATTAATAAAATATGTCAGCCGGCCGACTCGTTCCTAATAAATTTACGAAATGAATTTCCTGAAGTATTCGGTAACGGGGTGGGCACATTCAAAACAAAAATTAAATTACATTTAAAAGATACAACGCCGATATTTTGCAAGGCCCGCCCGTTGCCGTTGGCGTTGCGCTCGCCCGTCGAGCGCGAGTCAGAACGCTTACAAGCGGAGGACATTATTTATAAAGTGGATAGATCCGACTACGGAACGCCCATCGTACCCATAATTAAGCGCGATGGAACAATTAGGATTTGCGGTGATTATAAAGTCACAGTAAACCCTTTATTAAAAGATTTTCATTATCCCTTGCCGCGCACAGAAGAGTTTATTGCAGCGTTAAGTGAGGGCGAACAGTTTACTAAATTGGATTTGAAGAATGCATATTTGCAAGTAGTGTTAGATGAAGCTTCGCAACCACTAACGGCTATAACGACACATATGGATGTCTTTGTGTATCGAAGGGCCCCGTTTGGCTTAAAATGTTTACCAGAAGTGTTTCAAAAATATTCGCGATTGTCTATGGGGTAAGCAGGCATCATCAATATTTGTTTGGACGTAAATTTACCCTTCGGAGCGATCACAAGGCGCTCACGGACATCTTCGGACCGAAACCCGGCATACCGCAAACGGCTGCTAGTCGTCTGCAGAGATATGCTGTGCGTCTGCCGACATATGACTTCGACATTGTCTTCGTGTCCACGGATAAGAACGGCAACTCCGACGGCTTGTCGCGTCTACCCCAGCCGACGTCAAGTAAGTCTACGGAGGAAGACTACGCCGCGACTTATTTGCATTCCGTCGAAGACAGCTTCCCTCTTAGCCACAAGGACGTGGCGAAGGAGACGGCGAAGGATGTTATATTAAGAAAGATATATGAGTACATCGTAAGCGGATGGCCGCATCAGACTGAAATCGAAGGCGAGAAGCCATATTTTCATCGCAAGGATGAGCTACACGTCGATCATGGATGCATCGTGTGGCGGTACCGCATTGTTATACCGGGTACTACCCGTACCGGCCATGTGGCATGGTGAGGATGAAATAAATAGCTCGTGGCTACGTATGGTGGCCGCGGCTCGACGCGGAGCTGGAGGGACGCTCAGAGGGATGCGCCGCCGCGCACCGCGCCAGTGCCCACGTGTGGCCCTCGGAATCGTGGGCCCGCTTGCACGCGGACTTCCTGCAACATGGTGGCCGATATTACCTGCTCGTCATCGACACCCATTCTAAGTGCAAAAAAATAGTGTGCAGAAGTTACTGTCAATAATACATTTTAAGTATTTTTTGTGTGTTTATTTGAAATTCTGCTCTAGTTTGTTTGTTGACTTTTCAAATTGGCAACAGTTTAAGGACGGTGTGTATGATATTAACTTTGTTACGTTTGCACTGTTTTTTGTAACTGATTTAACAAAGCGTTTAGATATAAATTAATTTACTTTTTTGTTAACTAGTTACTTTGGTTTGTTCAGTTAGTATTTCGTTAAGTTACATTATCATTTATTTGGAGAGGGATGTTGTAATGTATGATTGTTAATGTAGGTAGGTTATATTAACCTACCTACTGATTTGGCAAAATAAACCAGTCCCTAACTAACCGCCGTTTGATTAATACCATACACTACAAAAATATACATAAAACATCTCACGATTTGTAATTTGTTTGAAGTAGTCAGAGATATAAATCAGTATAGGCTTTTAAAATGCTTTGAATAAATTACGAATATGACAAGGATTAGCCTGTACCACTATAATTTTGTTACCGATGGAAGCGAACACATATAATAAAATACATAGGTGAAGCTTCGAACAAAAGAAAAACGTTACACAAAGTTATTATTAACCGACTTAAAAAAAGGTTTTTAAGTCGCCTGTGTTTTTTATGTTCGGTTTCAATTATTTTTTATTAGAAAGGGGACATTCGCGATGGAATTTTGAATTGAACCTTAGGTTTCTAGTAGACTAAAGACAAGCCCTATTTGGGTTTAATGGATTTATTACAGTTTTAAGTATTTTAACAGATTTTTTTTAGTTTAATGGATTTAAAGACCAAGTAGATACGTCTGCATATCTGACTCTGTCTGTAAATGACTTTATGACTTATAAATAAAATTATATATATTTGAAGTATTTTGTTTTTCTTAAAAATTTAAACACATATAGTTAGGCAAAAATTTTAATAATAATTTTATATTAAGAAGAATTAATATTTTAATAATAAATAGCGGGATCCACTTCAGTTTCTGTAAAATGAAACCCTTTTAATGTTGCATTCCAGGAAAGTGTTCCCGAATGGGTGGCCGGAACACTTCAGCATTGTGGGAACGTTTAATGCGCAAGGCCTGCAGAGGCCGTGGAGCCTGATCAAGGCGCGTGCCCGCAACCTCCTGTTCTCTCTCACCTTGCTGCCAAATGTGAAGAAGTTAAGCGTTTACGTGCAGACTTCTAGAGTCCTGTTTGATTGTCCTGAGGTAAGAAACACTTATGTATGACACTTGTGAGTGACTTCGGTGATCAATTGTTGCATTCCCTGCGCCATGCCATTAATACCGCTGATTTAATCATGTCATCATAACACAAAAATGACAAATCATTATGACAAAATAAAAATGACCACTGAAAGCAAATCAACGACTGTGAAATCATTGAGACAAAAGTGAGACGATGACGTCTGCAAAATTATAATACTTGTATGTGAGTAGAATTAGGTGGTACATGTCAATGTGTTAGTAGTATTGGATGGCACGTGTTTTAATAAAATCTACCCCAGCTTTTTTATGGTGCGCGAGTCGTAATTAAAGTTAAAAAAAAATTGAAGGTTCATACTTACCGCCTCAGGATCCGATAAAACTGTGAATACGATTCCGAGTCAGTTGTAATCTAAAAGAAAAAAGAAATAAATATGATATATTTCTGTTTCTAGCTCTTCACATCTGGATGGCATAAAATACACGCAGCTTTTACAGACGACACCGTTCATGTTGCTGTTGATTGTAAAGAAGTAAGATTCTTAATGAATTATAAATAAATATTGTAACAGTGGTGGAGTCTGCAGCAACATCTGTTGCACGAATGGTCCGCTCGAATGGTGAAATACGACGACCTCACACACGACATCGTGAGGTTTTCTGCCTTTCGCCTCATGAGTGAGATGCCGGAAATCTAATTATAGTTCTCTTCCTTCTTTCTTCAGGAAAGGTTATCTTCCATTAGGAAAAAGGATTTGACGAGTAAGGGGGAAAGGTAGAAGAAGGAAATGAGCTTTTTTCTGTCTATCCCTTGCTCTGTCTAATAAAGGTATTTGCATCTCACAAATGGTTGTTGCAGATGTCTATGGGTAGCTGTCACTTAGGTGAAATCTTGCTCGCTTGTCACCATCTGTTATAAAAAAAAGTGATTCAAAACTAAATGGCTCCCCAGAATGTTCTGTTTTCATGCGATGTAATAGCGTAGGGGTTTAAACTTAGAATATTCTTTAACAAGTTCCTCATTGACTACTGATTTTTACCTATAGAAGTGGTCGAACTTTTTTTTTGTGGCTTTGTGGCCCCATCTGTTGCCTATGAGGTATATAGTAATATAGCGGTATTTTGTTTAACGGATAATGACAATATAAACAAATCGTTTTACTTATTCAAATTAAATATTACAATATGTAAATTAAATGTTATACACTAATAATAGTTTATTAGTGGATAATGTTTAATTTACATGTGTTGCTTTAACAGTTGTTTCCAGAAAAAATAAAGAAACACGACTTCCGCAATGCAACATCCGTTTCTATTGTAACCAACGATGATGGCACACCAGCCCCGGTATGTATAATTACTTAATTAAATTTATGTTTATTTTAAATTGATTAATTAGTAAACGATATTACCTAACTTCAAATACAAACAGTTAAGTTCTTTTAACAACATTTGTTAGTATATTACAAATATTTTCCTTAATCATTCCAAATAATTAAGCTTGTATTAGGACATTTCTTGATAATAGTCGAATGGTGGATTGGATTTCGAACCCACGACCATATATTTCGCAATTCGTACTCTTAACCATTAGATTAATGGGGCTTCAATGTTGACATCATCTCCATGCCCTGTGAGGTGTGCATCTCATGTGAGGTTGCCATAATAGGTTTTCGTCCGCCACAACGACCTATCATTTGTCATTTCAGTTGTCACCACTTTATCATGTCACGCAATCTATCCATCTATTAACACTACAAAGAAAAGTTGTTATTTGATTAATCTAGCTCTTTATTAGATTCAATCGACCAGAGTTTTATTTTTTTCTATTGCGTCTATATAGGAATTGAATATTTATTTATTTAATAAAAAATACATTACAGATCGATCTCCAATGGCTGTCACTGAGCTGCAACCGTTATAATCTCACAGAGGACAGTTGTGAGGAGATTGTAAGTAGCATCCTGATATTATAAAAATGCATGTAAGTTTTTGTCACAGGTGCAGAAAAAAGCTAAGGTGTATGCCAAAAACAAACTGTTCCTGGGGGATAGAAGTAAAAAAAAAATTGGTGATTAAGGATTAAGGATATATCAATGCAAATGAAGCCAAGGGTAAAGCTAGTATTAAATTAACTGATAAGTTAGACCTTATGACTTTAAAAGTGACGTCGTAATTCTGTTTTTATCTTCAAAATTCACTATTTAATCAAAAGCAAAAGTATTAAAATAAAAAATGAAAATATTATTCTGATAATTATTACTTCTAGATTCATTTGTTGTTAACTAAAAGATGTAATTATTTTATACTTAATTATTAAACATTAACAAATATTACAGGAATTATCTGAACCTCTGACAGTTACTGTGCCTTCACCGGTAAGTGTTTTTTATTATCTCGAAATTTAGACAGTTATACGAATAATAAAAAAGCACAAAAAATATGTCGTACGTGTTTTACGTCTGGGCATATAGTTTCAGAGTCTACGGCTATTGTAAATAAAAAAGAACTAATGTTGTCAACAATCTAACAGCTGTCGAAAGAATAAAATGTGATGAACGCTTGTGATTTTATATGCATTTGTTTTTGTGCACGTTTGTCATTTTGATCGAAATTTATATTGATTTCAGCTGATATCTCCCGAATCGTCGCCCAACTTGTTTCCTTTGTTGCCGCCCGCGTGCAATGAAACATGTCCACCGGTAAATTTCTATTGTTTAATAAATAAATCGAGATAGCGTTAAATGAGTAAATTGTAGATTTTCAATAATGAATCTTAAAAACACAATCAAAACTATTTTTCTACTGGAAAATCGTGATTCTTTAACTTCTTTTGCCCTACTGACAGGAGGGTAATGCTTTTCGCGTGTATTTATTTACGTATGTAAGTTTTTTATAGAGGAAAACTTTTTGAAAATCGGTGTATATCACAATTCTTAGATTTTATACTTGATATTTTTTTTTATTAATTTATTTCGGAAACAGTCACACAAAATGAAGAATTATTTCTGATTTGTTTTTGAATTTTCGTTTTATATGATTCTAAGTTGTTACCAAAAATATCAAAATACATATCAAATACATTCTTAATACATTATACTCGTATGTGTAAATTTCATTGTATACGTTTCAGGGGCCCGAAGGTCGGAAAGGTGAGAAGGGGGAACAAGGTCCTAGAGGTTACACAGGGCTACCGGTAGGATACAAATTTATTTCACCACTAAGAATTAAATATATTCCGTAGCAGTTTTGCTAATTATTACTTCTTAATTAGCAAAACTTTACTAAACTTTTTAGAGCGGTAGAGTCCACAACAACATCTGTTGCACAAATGGCCCGCTCGACCGGTGAAATGCCATGACCTCACAGAGGCCTAATTTTATTCCTCTGAAAGCAAGAGGATTTGACGGGTAAGGGGATGGATAGGCAAAGGAAATGTAAATTTTTGTGTTTATCCTCCTTCGTCCATTAAAGGTAGTTGACGCATCTGCAACTCGCAAATGTCACTTAAGTTACCGCTTGCTCGTTTGCCAGCTTCTACAAAAACTGTGCCAAAACACTGAGACAAGAGGCGTTAACAGAACGAGGTTGCTTTTCGACGTTTTTGTCGTCCGAAAGGGGACGAAAAAGAGGCTGGCAGTAAAGATATTCTATCGTATTAAAGTTTTTTATGATTGACTTACACTGCTTACACTTGCTGGATGGAACATCCAGCATCCAACGTTTGTTGGCTGTTGCCCCAAGGGAAAAAAATACAATAAAATATATTTCGATAACAATTTGGTACAATGTTTTTACAAATAAATGGAATTTACTTTTAAGATTTGTAACAACTTTAAGTAATACATGAATTCTGATAAACAGAAAATTAAATAAAGAATATAAAAAGAATACAAAATTAAAAAGGCAGTGCCTACGAAATTTTTCTCTTCAATCAAAAATATAACGACATTGTGATTAAATTGTAATATTTGTTAAGGGTGTGCGAGGGATTGAAGGACCACCAGGGCCAGTCGGATTAACCGGTCCCAAGGGAGACAAAGGAGATCCTGGGCCGCCTGGGAGGATAGTCAATGTAAGTATCATATTGGAAACGACCGAATGAATGAATGAGGTGGATAAATAGATATTAAAGAGAGATACAAAATGTGATGAGAGAATATGGCTGACCGGTAAGAAGGAATATACATTTTTAAAATAATAAAATGTACCTTGTAATTACCATTTGTACATATTTTGTCTGACGATTTTAACTACTTCAATATTTTGTTCCATACTTAAACTCACTCCTAGTTTCATATCCATTCACTTGTTAGTTCATTCAATTAATTTACTAGATCTTTTGAAATCAATTGCTTGTCTTCTCTTTTTTATCTCCTGTAGTTATTATTGTTCTTTATTTTTTTCTTAGGGAACCATTGGATCGGGTCCTCCGGGTGAAACTGGGAAACCTGGGCCTAAAGGCGACAAGGGCGATACAGGACAAAAAGGTAAAGTCTTCTATCTCTATCTAGTGCTATATTTTTTTTCTAAACCAACTGCAACACGCGTTGATATTGTAATAAAATGAAATATATCATATGTAAACTTAACGCAGCGTAGGTTTCTAGTAATCTTAGTCGCTAGTGTTTTAGTGAAGCAAATCGAAAGAGATCTTTTAGCACGCCCAGAAAGAAGTAAAAGAAAAAAAAACCAAATGTGATTATTTATTAATTGGAAAAGATTTTGTTTATTCGGTTTTTTCCTTGTTGGTTCATTTATTCTTAAGTCTTACGTAAAGAAAACGTCTACAGTTTTTTTTTAATGTAAATTTGTGATTTTAAAACTATAAACCATTTATTGTAGGAAATGAAATGTTATTTGCAGGTGAACCGGGAGAGGCGGGTCTTGTTGGATTAGCAGGACTGTCCGGTGCTGATGGTAAAGATGTATGTATAGAATATGCGTTACCAGACAAACCTTTTTTAATTTACTTTTTATTGCCTTTTTTTAGTACATGCTGATAGTATTCAAATGACTACCAATATTGGTCCAATACTGTGGTCCAAGCTTGTCAAGCACGCTTAATACTTTAAAGTGATTTGCTCAAATATGGTGTTGTATATATATATATATATATAT
>DWLR01000377.1:0-26809 GCA_018246295.1 Papilio alexanor hazarajatica
CGTGCGTGCGTGCGTGCGTGCGTGCGTGCGTGCGTGCGTGCGTGCGTGCGTGCGTGCGTGCATGCGTGCGTGTGTGTGTGTGTGTGTGTTACATTTCCGATGAAAAAATAAAAATGTATGGGTTTGTGTAAAAATAAAAACATAAAAAATGTTTACAGTAAGTGACGTTTGTTTTAAAATTTAGATCTTCATTTGGAACAGGTCAACATCACGTGACATTGTATTCAAGCATTCCTTATTTCTATTTAAAAAATGAAGGCTCAATAATTTATAAGAATTTTTACATTGCTACTTTGAGTAAAAGAGTAACAAACAGTTCACAAACGACATTTTTTTAATATATAAAAACTTACATTACATACATAAATTGGACGCTGTTTTATAATCAAATAAATATTCTACACTTCTACCATCTTAGTTGGTGTGAATATCGGTAATTACCGTATCCATACATAGCGTCATTAGCACAGCATTGACCGAGCCTCAGGTGTAACACGCAATGAATATGAATTGTCGACGGGTTTAGTGTTATGAGTACATTTTTCTTATGACAATGCTTTCGATTTCCATTTGTGTTATAGCACGCTAAGTTAATGTAAACTGTTGAATATAGGTCAAAGTTTTACGTTATTGCGTTTTAAAAGCTTACTTTTTGTGTTATATTCTTTATATTTAAATAATATAATAATAATAATTTCTGGTCGATATTATACCAAAAAGTACATGACGTAATTTAAAGTGACAATTTCCAATTAAATGATTATTATAAGTGGGTCTGACTGAAGAAATCTTATTAGGTCTTCGATTTCGAGAATTATGAACTGAATTTGAAAGCAAAACTTTTGAATTTTTGTGAAGATATCATAGACAATTTTTTAACTTTTACAGGAATCGATCCTGCGACATAAAATATAGTATTCTAACCTCATGTATCACGAGCCACAATTTTTTTTGTACAACGCCGAATATAAGCGACATCAACAGGGGCGCCCGCATCTCGGCCCGCATGGAAAGTCGTCACAAGCGCCCCCCATCTTATGCCGGCGTAGCAAACCCACATCTGATGTTAGCTCAGTTTATCTTGTAGCTATGTAAAATTAAGAGTGCCTTCATTTTTGTTAAAGCAAGATAAAACAGAATTAGACCATCGTAGTTATAACGAAAATGTTATGACTAACGAGCTAGGTTTATCTCTACATATTATAAGACAAATCCCCATTACAAATAAGTTCGTTTGAACATGACAAACTCAAAAACTACTGAATGAATGGTTTTCACCAATAGACGTAGGAATTCATTGAATATGATGTAATAGGTTTGTGCATTATGCAAAAAATGATACATTGTTCCTACCCCATAAACTGGTGACATATTAATTTTTATTATCAGATCGTGTCAAATCTAAATCCGTACTCTCAACCAATCTATCTCAGTCAAGGGCTTAATATGCATATTTAATATTAATGCAAATTTATTTATTTACAAATGTAAACATTGCAACTTCTTTCGAAGTCTCACTCTCCGACACTTTATTTTATTGCCTGACCGACAGAAGGGTAATGTTTTCGACGGTATTTATGCATCCTTACTAATATTATAACTTAATGTGAATGTAAGTAAAAACTACGTAACCGATCATCATGAAATTTTGTACACATATCCTCTAAGGTATTGGGAAGGATATGGGACTTAATTTACTTACTTTTTATTACAAAAAAAATTACAGAAGGTAAAATAAAATTCATCTGTTATAAATGTTAATAAGAGACGTGGCGGAATATATATTTATGTGTGTGTGTGTGTGTGTGTTTATGTATCTCCTGTACCTGTAGCCTGTAGAAGATTGAGGTATCGCTCAATTCATATCATTGACACTCCGAGGGCCCCCCCTCGGAGTGTCAATGAGGTGCAGTCGGTCGTGCGTGAATCTGCTTGTCTTTCAAATTAATTTATTTCCGTATTTTTTAACTAGTAATACCGAGTTTTTAATTCATTTTAGTACCGTGTAAACACTTAACATGCCCTTAATCGTTTCGTGCATTAAATCAACGAGATGTTTTCACATTTGGTACACGTGTGGCCAAACTACTCGGCCGAACTACCCGCAAAGTGCAATTAGCACAGGTGCGGTACTGGCTGACACATCGGAACAATAATACAGATACGCTGTAACAAAGCTATTAAACATTAGTTATGGTGTTTTTGAAGATGTCCAATTAGATAGGTTAGTTTTAGAAATATATATAAAAGCCGTGGCTTAAAGTTATGTAACTGATGGGCATGCACTTTTAAATATTAAATATTCTTGGACATTATTCACACACGGTCATCTGATCCCAAACTAAGCAGAGCTTGTGGAATATGGAAACCAGATAACTGATATACTATACATATTACATTATACTACATATATTAATACTTTTCTTTTGTAAATACATACATATATAGATAATTACACCCAGACACAAGATAAACAGACATGTTCATGCACACAAATGTTTGTCCTGTGCAGGAATTGAACCCACGACCTGCGGCGTTAGAGGAAAGTATCTTGCCACTGCGCGACCGGTCCGACAACTGATCCGTCGCTTTTATTGCTTCGAAAACCATATAGTCGTAAAGTGGAGGTATTTATACTTTCGTATGATCAATAAAATGCTGACAGCTCAGTTTTATCATCCTTTATTCTGCATTTTCATTACTTAAATAGGTAAGAACTTTGATTTTTATATTAAGATTATAATTCTTTCAATAAGGAGGTTGTTTAAAAGATTTCCGCAATATTCGTCTTTTCTCTTTAACAAATAAAAAAGGGCGGGAAAACTGGAAAAAGAATTCAAATGGCAGCTCCCCGGCTTCGAAGGGTTTAATGACTCTATATTGGCTAAGGCAGCTGATGCTGCGCCCAGGTGCCGCTTTATGAAATCTAATAACATTTTATTTATTCCCGCCGATAGTGTTCGAGCGCGCTGCGGCTCCCGCCATCTGCTTTTTTTAATATTCTTTTTTCCAGCCAAGTGTACGTACATATTAAATTATTCGCGCGATTCATACTTTTTGGAATAAATCGATTTGAAAAATCGATTAAAATTACATAACACTCACGCCCGTAACACAAAGGGTAGGCAGAGCTTACGGATTTCCTTGGTGCGATCCAAGCACACCCCTCTCGCTTCTTCTACATCGATAAGGATTATTTCAACTTATTAAAAATTTGTTTTGACGCAAAGAAATTCAACTTTATTTATTACCAGTGTAATTGAATAGTTACATAATGAAAAAAAATATTAAAAGAAACGTAATACGTAGAATTTCGCATTGAATTTCAAAATATATATAAAACCTCAGTGACTAACTCGGTTATTAGTAGATATTAAATAATTTTATTCAAGGGCACTACACAAAAACACTAACACCGTAACCCAGAGGAATAGGTTATTACATTATTACAGGATAAAAATTACAAATTTGGACGACACGGAGCTGGCAATCATATTAGCGTTTCTCAAATTTCCACACATGAATTATAATTACACTAACATAGTTAATTATATTCTATTTATGTTGCTATTATTTTTTCTTTGATTTTTTTGTATGTAAAAAAATACAATATGAATTTTTACTAACAATTTGATTAAAAAAACTGTTTTTTTTTTTAAATATATGGGGTTAATTAATGCAGTCAATAAAACATAATAGAGTGTGAAAAAATTAATACGAATTGTATTTAATATTTTAACAATAAACAATTAAACTTGTAACCAAATCCATTTAAAAATATGTGAAATGTGTTTAAACGTAATTCATACCGCAGCAATAATTCACGACCAGACTTACCTCAACGTTTTTGACAGCTGACAACTGACAGCTTTACCGGCTTTTGCTGCAGTCTCACAACAACGCCCACGGAAAATAAATCACTGATAATAAAATACGCACAAACACAAAAAAAAATAATGAACAACAATTAAACAACAAGTAATAAAAATTATTTAAAAGCAATTTTAATAAACGTCATAAAAACAATTTTAAAATAAAACAATCTTAATTAGGCGCGCAAATTAGAAGGCACTAATTAATATAAAATAAAAAATAAAAAGCCCGCGGTGAAAATAAATCGGATTCTTTTTTTTCTCGTACGTTTGCGATCACAGAAAGGCAGCGATCGCGTACGTACAACTAGGAACGCGTCTAGCTCGAGACTGAGGGCGGGAACACCGCGTGGAAAGCGGCCGTTTTATGAAACCCGTTGTTGAGTTTACGGCATACGCTCTTTTGTTTTTCGCCTTTAGAGCGTTTATAGGGTGAAAATGTTGTCTTAAAAAGCTCTGGACTAGACTATCTGCTAACATAGTGTTGTAACTTTGACAAACTTTGATGCTATATGGAATAGTTGTACTTAAGTTTAGAGAAGTTTAGAATAGATAATACTTTATACGGAATGCGTTTTCAATTATACATAATATAAAGTCTTTTACACTGTTTTCGTTTGAATATATTTTTTCTTGAAAACATTATTACCGCTTCTTCTTTTTTACAATTTATTATCTTAAAATCGCGCCAAATCTTTCATAAATATAAAATAATTATCTAGAGATTGCTGGTAAATTGGTTGTGAAAATAAACTATAACTAAATTATTTTTAATTATTTCGGTAACTGTCGTTTGAATTTTTTATTACATTTTATTTAGGTAGTTATTTGCTATGTTATGTTACCCTTGTACCAATATTTTTTTAGTTTCTTACCTAGAGATACTTTTTTTAAACTTGCCCTTATAAAAATTAATAAATTGCTAAAACAGTCGCTAGATTTAAATTTACATTGTACTGTCGCTTTTTGGCGCTATTCTTGTACCTTGACAGATCTTTGTAAAACAAGATAAAACACTGCTTCAATCTTTTTGCTTAAAAAAATAAAAGATTTCAAAATCTGTTTTACATTTGGGCAAAGAAGGACTCTTAGAAAATGCAATAGTGTGACTAAATAATAAATAGAACATAAATCATGTCCGGAGCTGGAGGGCGCCAGTGGGCCATTTTTCAGGGCCGGCAATACGTCGATATCGGCGCGGGCCCAGGTGGAACATTAAATTTGCTGAGCTCATATTACACGTACACTCGCGTACACAAGTGCACCGTGTGCTATGTTCGATAAGTATAGATAATGCATAAGAAATTATTGCTAAGGGAAAGTTGAAAGTTTATCAAATTTCTTTTCATTGTGCAATAAACTGTAAAAACGCGTCGTTTCTTCGTTTCACCTATTCTGGCTAAGAGAAACGACATGTACCGCTGCCTACCCTATAAGGTTAAACCATCGTGAGCCATTTTCTTATTTCACATAATACATATGTACACTCATTTACAAAAAAACAGGCAGCTAAGATTTCAAAGTGTAATTAGGTTTTATTACATTCTTTGATTAATTCATAATTTAAAATTATGATAGTTTGAAAGTTGAAAGTTAAAAAAAGTTTGACAATCGTGGTTATCAAATGTTTTTTTATAACAAATAAGAAACTTAATAACATGTGTGGCCTCCTCTAGCTGTGATGAATGCTTGTATTCTTCTGGGTATGCTTTAGATGACATTTCTAACCATTTTCTGACGAAAGCCCTCCCCACTTCGCGTTTATCACTCTTCATCTCTCTGATCTGTTGTGGAGTAGGTTGAATTGATCTAACGCATCTTTTGAGGATATCCCAAACATGGTAGGTAGGATTAAGGTCAGGGCTTTGCGCTGGCCAATCTAATCGGCAAATCCCAACGTCTTGCATATAGTCATCAATATTTCTGTACTTTATTATTAGTGTTTTTTAGTTATACGTAAAAATCATATCCCCCGTTTTTTTGTACAATAGTATATATTAGTAGTAGTAGTAATTACTTTAACTAGCCTAGTAATATCTCTACGCAGAGATCTGTTATTGGCTACTTGTTAACTAAAATATATAAAATGGTTACGCAATCCGATACTTATTTCTATTCCTGTGAAAATTAACTTTTATGTGCGATTGTACTAACCTCATTTCGGCGGTTCCCACGCTAAATTGCAGTTTGAGTTTATGTTATGCGTGATATTTACTGACCTGTACAAAAACAAGTGATTCGCTGACACTAAGGATATATTTTGATAACATAATTATCACGATAACCATGACCATAAGTTTAAATTATCCACATTTCACTTTTTAAACCTATGACACCTAGGAACCAAAACCTATTATTAAAAAATCGATCTGATTTAAGATATGATATGAGACGTGATAGTGTAGTATAAACCATCGCGGATGTACAACGACCTCGTCCGTCATCTACACGACGCGATTTGACGTAAGTTTGTTTGTGGTCTACGTTACCATCATAATCAGTCGCGCGGTTTGTATCGGTCGCATTATGTCGTTTAGTATATCGTCGCGTCTCCGAAGACAACGGGACCCTTCCTTATTCACTTTATTTGTAAAATAAATAAATTGTGTTGCTTTAAGTTAAATACTGTAATTGCTTTTTTAAATAACTTGTATATACGGATTTTGTGATTACTAGGCACCACAAAGCAACAATCAATGGAGCCAGAATCTTCCAACCATCTGTGTTGAGACAAAGTGAAGCCATTGTGTGGTGGGCAAAACAGTTGTACAAACGCCCGCTACATTGATGCGCCTTTGCTCAAGTGTTACGAGACGTCAGACTCCACGCGCGATGTAATTATACATATGTATACATTTCGTTGTGACAAAATAAATAGTTCCGTCCGGTAAGCTTTCGCAAATCCTAAGCAGGGACGCTCTAAGCTCTAATATTTTAATTTAGTAGCTGAGCGTTCTAAATACGATTTACGAGTTGGAATTTCGATTTCTAAGTAGTGTTCAATGATGAATTTCACACTTGCCGACTTTTTTACGATAGTAGAGGTCATAATCAGGGAGCGCGTGATTTAGTTCAGTATGCCAAAGGCTTGAATCTTGAATTCGTTTTCATAAGTCAATAAGGTCAATAAGCATGCGGGGTGCGGATGGTTTGTATCGAGTGTGATATGTAGCCCGCATGAAGACATTTAATTTGTTAGCAGGGCTCGCATTAGCGATGCTATGCGAAGCACACATTGGTTATTTGCTTTGAGAGCTGCAATAGACGTTACATAATGGATTTACCATTTTCAAGAAAGAAAAATCTGGGTGTAAACTTCTTGGAGTGAAACACGGTATGTCAAAATCATTGAATAAACATTTAAATTTGAACTTAGAGTGTGTTAAATCATAGCACTTACAGATTATATCACCGTCGCTTTCTCTATTTAATCCGCCTTAGCAAAACCGAGTTGCATCTTACTATACTCTGTCTACTCGGACTATTTTTTTCCTAGTAGCTTGTAGGTCACATTAAGTAATTATGCAACAAAGATTCAGTCCCTTATTTTGTCCTCTGTTTTCTTTAATTTAAAGTATTAATTTATTTTATATTCATTAATGTCACATTTATTTCTCTTTTAAATGTTTTAAATTTTCAAGCTAATTCGTTTTAATGGCGTTCAAATGACAGGGTCGGGCATTAATGGCGGCAAAGACACCACAGACAACAGTAAACACTGATTACCGTTTGAATTGTTTATGGGCGGGCGTGTGCCGGACAGTATGACGACAATGGCGATCATTGTTATTTCATTTTAAGTTGGTAGAAATACATGCAATTTTCTTAACATTTTGTTAAAGCGGTAACATTTTTATACAGCGTAAATTCTAAAAAAATATTGATACTTAATCTACATGACATTTAAATAGCAATTAGAAGGTAATTTTATATGGTTGGAGTCAAGAAATACTGAACTTGATTTATAGTGACCTGGACAATAGCATCACAACATCTTTCTCCATTCTCAAAAACTACGAATCGGATTTGGAAAATTCTCTCGGCATTTGATAGCGCAATTATTAATACTTTGGAGCTGACAACGAACGGCTCGATGGGTAAAACCGCAATTCATAACTAGTATTATATAAAAGTGTCTTTTAGCCGTTTCTGAACATCTTAAACTGAAGATCTACTAAATGGATTTTGAAGGAAAAAATTTTTTATAGTTATTCTAATATGATGGAGTCATAAGAGAAGTTAAGGTACCCACATAATTTATGATAGTTTTATATAAATAGGTAAAATATGACTATTATTGTTGAAGATGTAAAAGACTGGTCCGGCTAAACTTCAGAAAAAAGTATTGACCTGTGTATTCCAGCGAGGCCTTGTTAGAAATATATCGAAAATTGTCGAAATGCGCGGGAAAGGAAATAAAATATGGCGTCGAATTGCAATTAAAGCGGCATCAGCGCGCTCCAGCCGCCATGTGGCGCGGACGTGGCGTCACGCGGCGCCATTTGCATTTTTTCTGACCCCGACCACGAGTTTGCGGCGCTTGTTTTGAAATACGGCTCTAAACTACTGCGAGAATTGAATTTCTGACTGAAATTTATTATTTACTTGTGTATGTGATAAATTTCAAATATGTATAAAGCTAAATTATAATAGTAAGATCGTTGAATTAAAGATTTTAGACATTACAGAAGTGAGCATAGCCAGCGCATTGGCAGTCGTTAATCATCTTGCAGCCGTGGGTTGTGCATGATGATTGTGACAATGATTAAAATCGTTTCTTGTCCTTATAAATTATCAGCAAACTTTGCCTATTTTTCTACAAATTTCATACTTGACGACCTGATAAAACTACGATAAAAAAAAATCAGTAGAGACAGCAGTAGCAAAAGTCGCAGTAGCATCGACATCTCAGAATAAGGGCCTGAAGGAACTCAGTCGGGTGTCGAAGACTCCTTACCATCTCTTCCTTACATAGCTTAGTAACTCTTCCTTACATAGCTTAGCTAACCTAGCTTAGTAACCTAGCTATTAGTTAACCTAGCTTACATTCTATCCAACTCTTTCTAATGAGGTGGTAACGCATTCGCAATTCTTCACGTTGCAGAGGTTACATAAGATCTGGTGAACCGCTAGCTGCTGCCCACTCCCAGTGTAAAAAATATCCTCCCCATGGTGAGAAACTGACTTTTACGTCAATCGTTTGCAAACTTTGACTATGAATGAAAATTTAATTGAGACGCAATAAAAAGTTAGTATTTCAATTTAATTTTAAGTAAATTTATTTTTACGATTACAAAGATAGTTAAAATTAATTAAAGGCACCGAATTTGTCACTTTAATGTTTTGGTATATTTATTCACTTTTTGTATTTTTATCGTATGTGCAAGAAAATCTTTTTTATAAGCATTTCTTGAAAGTTACCTCAAGAATATATTTAATAAAGATAATGGAAAAAATTGTTTATTACTTATGTAAATTTTAAATTTTAAAATGGTGAGTAAGCTTGCCAATACTTTTAATTTTTTAACTAATAGCTTTGCTTCCGGATTCTGGTTATACAAACACCTTCCGCTTCTTCCCGTCATATTCCCATGTTACATACACATTGAATATTTATGTTACATTACATACTGAAATGAAATGTTTTAATTAAAATTAATTCTCCATTTCAGATCGTACTAATACTCATTCTCTCGATCGTCGCAGTGAACTGCCAGTTTATGTCTGTCCCAGCTTTCAAACCTGACATTACGTTTGACGAGCACAACGACAGATTTGATCTGAAACCACTACTACGGTATCAAAAAAATCACTTTAAATATCCCGCCCGTAGACGAAACTTTAGAAAAACTTTCATTGACAATAATGATAGGAGATCAGGATGGGCAATCATTAATTCTAAGGGCCAAGACACGAATGGTATCATTAAAAAAATCAAGAATAAAGTTAAACATGAACTGCAAAATATAGCAAAACACATAGATCACAGCTGGAGGCGGTCTAATGATGAAATTAGTTATAGAATTGGAAACAATGATCATGAATATCTTGGACAAGAAGACGAAATACCAATCAGGAGGTCATTAAATAATATATTTGTTAATCTAAACAGTCGTAGACAGAGAGGTAACCGTGATGGAATTGAAACTGAAAATGAAGCCATTTTTAACTACGCGTTTCCTGTGCATATGATCTTGCGTGGCTATATGACAATACCGGCGGTTTTTTGATGCAATAAATGTTTAATTTCTTTTAAAAGGCTTTACTTTAAATTATAACAGATTTACCAAAAATATTTTCTTGTCAATTCAAAATGTTGGTGCGTTTATATGCAGAAGTCGATGATTCTATCTTCAACAATAAAAAATTGACTTTTTTTTTCAAAAAATCTTTCTTACCGGGTCTGGTGACTCCCAATATATTAAAGTTTAAGATTCATTTTGAAAACTATTGTGATCGGTATTACACGGATATTGATTGCTATCTCTGCCTATCCTTTATCATGGCCCATCTATCGTCGGGTATAATGATATGAGACCTGATTCTCTTTGTATTTAAATATTTTGAGTATATTAAAAATATTCCAAAGTATTAAATCTTTCTTACAAATTCTCCTTAATCTTGCTATTTCATTATAATGCTGGCTAGCCGTATGCTGCCAGTGTCTTCTATTATATATTTGAGCAAAAGACTATGTTGATAAATAATCTAAGAATAGTGTGCTTCATCGCTTGCTATAGTATTAAGGAAGTGGGGAGGTAAGATGTTTCTAGCAAATGTCATATTATTGTCCACGTCTAGTATAAGCCACAGAGTAATATTATAATTATGAATCCAATAAAGCATGGAAACGCAACAATGTCATTTTTAATTAAAGAAATTTCAATTTCACGCTCAATTTTGAATAAAATTAATTTAATTTTAAAACGATGTAAAAATCAAATAATTGAAAAGAATACATTCATATACCAATCCTAAGGGCTATGTATAGTTTGGTTAAATCATATAAAATTTAAAAATGTTCGTGAAAATAATTCCAGCTGCTTTATTTATTAGTCTATTTAATAGCACTTTGGAGAGAAATGTTCAAACTAGAACGTTGATTGATCTCAAAAAGATCCTAAGCTCTATCAATGACAATGTGGACGACCGTGATGATATTTCAAATCTGAGGAACATAAATAGACCAGACGCTCTCAGAAACACCGACAATGACGTCAACAATGCGGACAGAATCGATGTGGACATGCTCAATTCCTTCCTCAAACGCATCGTAAACAATGATAACAAATTTAACGACCAAGACTTTGACAGATTTCTTCGTAACGCTAAAGACAATCTATGCGCAAAAACAGGACGATGTGGATGCAACGGACCAGGCAGGTGCAACGACAAAAAAGTAAGTAGTCAAAAAACAGTCGACGACGTGGAAAACTTTATAGATAACCTTCAAGTAAAATTAGACAAAGGTCCCACTAGAGAATCGAGTAGTGACGAGGATACCGAAAAATATGACGTTAATACACTCAGTAATAAAAAAATCGTCTTTAATGACAATGATAATGAAAATAACGATGAATATTATAGCATTAAACTAGATGACAAAAGACATCCCGACACCCGCGTAAATTTGTTAATAGTAAACGACCTATCAGATTTGGACGATCTATTAAGACAAAATATTTTACCTCAATCGATCGATGCGGAAAGGCTAAAAAAATTAAATTTCGATAATTTCCCCCATCACGGGGCACGCCACAAGAGTCGTGACAATGATGTAAAGGCTATTATTGTGGATCTCGTTAAGTTCTATAACGACTCAGAAATGGGGGATAGAGATGACGACTCTGCTATACCGCGATCGGTGTCACAAAGTCAAGAATACTGTGATCCCAACGAATTCCTCGATAACTTCAAAAATTTAAAAGAAAAGGTCATTAAATCTTTTACAAATTTTGTAACAAATAAAAACGTGAAGAAACCAAACTTATCAGTACTCAGCAACACACAGAAACGAAAAATCAGGGTGCTAAAAGGTAAAATGAGAATTAACAAACAAAAACTGACCAAACAAGACATAAAATCTGAAATAAACGATATCATGTTCGGGAAGAACAGCAAAATAAAGTTTGTCCCTTCGAATGATAATTCCAACAATATTATTGTTCCAAACTGGATCTATAAATTAATCGTTAATTCCAAGCCCGAATCATACTTAAGAGAGCCTAAAAGAGTCCTTCCATTAACCGGCAAACAGAAGAATCGATTTTTTACCAAAAATAAAAGTTTAAGACAAAAACCGGAAATAAGTAGAATATGGCGACGAAATTTTGGTCAAAATTTACAACAATACGGAGTACCGTTTGAGCTTGCTGTCGAGGGCCTAGCGCAATACAACGACGAGTAAACGTCTGTTGCTTTAAAAACAAAACAGATAAATGTTTACAGGCATTTCAAAATCTGTCACCAAAATATATAAAAAGTTTCAAATGTGGTCCTTATAAAAACTGTATTTATTAAATTAATAAAACATAAATTCATATAATAGAGTCTTCAAACTTCTTTTGACAATCTACGATCTTATTGTACATGATATTTCAACCAATAAAAAATACCAATTATATTAATATCTTTTTGTTGGTTGAAATATCATAGCACACTGTATAAGCAAAACTGAAATAAATATTATATCCGGACACTTGGGTAGAGTCCTGTCTTTTACAAAAAAAATCTTTAATAATTATTGTCTCATTAGAAATAGTGTCTATTGTTTACGTGCAATCATTTTTAACGATTTATATTGTTGGCAACTTTATTCGCGCTATCAAATTGACGTATGTCAATAATAATAAAGTAGACAGTAGACAGGCAGAACAGAATAGTGAACTCAATTTATAGTAGTTTGTCCTTTAGTATTTAGTGTATCAAAATTCTGTTACAATGGCAAATGATACACCGGAGAGTGATTTCTCAATCGAATGCTTTCAAAATTATACAGCACCAGAGGTTTTCGTACAAGGGCTAGCGGGTATGGTTGATCAAACGGACGTCGAAACAATTATACGTGCTCAAAAAGTCATGTAAGTTGTTTTTTTTTTCAACTAATTATTTCGGACATAGATTGGACGTCAACAATTATTAGTAGTAAAACAGTAATTTTTTAGATAAGTAGTATGAGACTTCTTCGCAAATATTATATAGTTCAGAAATAGTTATTACGAAAATTCATGTTTTAGGCTGCAACGTTTTGAGAAAACTACAGAGATGCTGACTAATTGCAACCAGCTGTCGTCAAGTCGCCTCAGAGCCGCGTCTACAGAGTTCAAAAAGCACACACAGCTTTTGCTTGAAATGAGAAAAGATCTCGAGTTCATTTTCAAAAAGATTCGCGCCATGAAGACCAAATTAAGGTTGGTAATCTTTTGAGTATCAAGGATAATCAAAAGAACATTTAATTTAAAAATGCATAGGTTCAGTTCAAAAAAGAACTGAAATATAGATTTATAACTAATTATTTTATTATCTATTCCAGTCAGCAGTATCCTGAAGCGTATAAAATGGCAGTAGCTACATCAACAGCTAATCAAAAACCAGTTGACGAAGATGAGGATGACGATCTTGGACCATCAGAAACGAGAGTGCAATCGAAAATGGTTGCCACAGTATCAACAGAAACATTGAAACCTACGACAAGCAATGACAAAAAATCAAAGAAGAAAGAACTCAAACTAAATCATGAGAACAATAATAGTGAACCGCAGAGCAGTAATGATGAAGTGATCGGTTCACAGACTTTCCTAATGATGGGTAAACGTGTGAAACGAGGTAGCAGCTCTTCAGAGACAGAAAGTGCTAGCTCAGGAGATGATACTAGTACGGACACCGGTTGACAGTTTGATATGAGTTTTGGTTAATTTGAAGTGCAACAATCACTTATGAAAGCATTAGCTGAACTATTTCTGTAGTCTAACTACAAGATGAGATTTGCTGTGAATAGCAGTCAATTGATTATTGCATTAATTTGTGCATTTGTATTAAGCATGTCAATATATGGGTAAAATTTATTTGATGATAAACTTTATGTAAATTTTAAATTATCAACTTTTCATGTTTTAGATGTCACAAACTATGTAAAATCAATGGCAATAAACTAATTAAGTAATTTTTACATTACTTATTTATTAAATGAAATTAATTATTAAAGTGGAAATCCATAACCTGTGCTTATTCCTGTGGATTAAATGCGTGAGTGTTATGTATGTGTATTTATGTACCTTGAAATTAAAAAAAAACTTATGGATTGTATCACATTTTATTAATATTTTAACTCCTGACTTTTCAAGCACTTTATAAACACAAATCACATGCACCTACTAGTCTGTGTCCTTCCATCGAAGGTATTTACCCATAATTTAAATATAGGAGCACTATTCTGGAACATTTTAAAATGTATTATTGCAGTGAATAAGTAATTGAGGACCTTCGAGTATGCTAAACAAACCAACATCCCTAGGGAGTGGTAAATCCCTAATTGGTCTGTTAGTATCTTCCGCAAAACTGCCGATTAAAATTGATCTTCGTTTTAGTCCAACTCGATTGATTCATTGTGCATTTAATTGGCGAGAAACCACTGTTCCAAGCGGCCACGAAACAATATCCACTCCTGCGTCTCATTGTTAAAAAAGGAAAGGATGCCAACTGATACTACAGCCTTATTGTAAGTATAACATGCGCATGGTAATCCCATGATTGAATCTTGATTTACAGCTGCATAACCAAATTTTAAATAGATACCAACAGGAGTTGTAAACAACTATAACCTATAATAAATAAGATTTTTTTTTATAAATAAAACAACAAAATTTGTCCCGTGCATTTATTTAGTTTATATATCAAAATTTCCTTAAGCTAATGGATTTTTTTTACTGAAAAATATTCAATAATGTCAATTTTTTTCGAAACATAGACATAGCATCTTAGTATGTTATTCAGCACCAATAATTAATGATTTTGGTCTATTAGACGGATAGTGTTTTACTTGCAAGACACCATACAGAGACTTCACCATTTAACTGATTTAAACATTACAATGAAATGAATTTCCATTCATTAGTGTTGTAATTATAAATAAAAAAATATTTCTTGGTTTCTCTTCAAGTGTTTAATAAACCTCCACAAATCATTGTGTCCCAAGTATACAAATATGTAAATAAGTCTTCTAGGAGTTATCCTAGAAGACTAATTTACATCGTGCTCTTACACCTGTTTACCTGTAGCATACATTTCTGTGCATCTTCTTGCATTTTCATTGAACTTTTCTATATCTAACTTATATTCATTCGCAATATCCATCATGAGTGGGTCGTGTGGGTTTGGATTTGCGAGCAGTGTCTGCAAAGATACCAGTAAATTCTCCAAAGTTATAGTCGGCACCCAGGCGCCTTTCGGTGGCATTTTCAATAAGTCCATACAGATCCTACCTTCTGCAAAACGTAACAATAGAATATTAAACTTATTAAATGACACGACATGTACAAAATTAATAAGAAGTTAAGATATAAAAAGTATTAAAATAACACACTAAATTGTAAAATTAGAGAGGGGCTTTTAAGTTAAGGTATAAGACTACACTTTTAGGCCTAAAAAAAATTGGTACACATACCAGCATACAGTTAGAAAATTAAACAATAAAGATAAGAGTAAACAAATGACCCTTTCTCTACAAGCCTATTTTAATGACAAGGTCTGACATGTCGAATTTTATCATTCACAGCAATACTTAAAAGGATAAGTGAAAACCTAACAGGGATATAAGACGAGCCTGTGTTGTCTTTCTTTTTTCTTATCTTCACAAATCCTACAGAAATAACGAGGTATATTTAGAGTGCAATAAAACTATCTTAATTTTACAGTATTTAATAAAGTAAATAATATTTCACCTTTATCAATGTTCGGATGATAAACCGATGTTACAAATTTCACCAAAGGCGGTTCGAAAGGATATCGTTTAGGAATATCGATCACGAGTTTAAAAATACCCTTCTCGTATGGTGACCCCTTCGGACCTTGCATGTTTACGGTCAAAACATCAAAAATATCCTCTTTTTCGGGAGTACATTTAATTCCCCATGGAGACTTTTTTTCGAAATTCTTGATTTCACGCACAAGTCGAGCAGTACGTGCACTTGACATGTTATATGATAATAACTGATGAAAATAAATTAGACTTAGATTTAAACTTTAACGTTATGCCGCTTTTTTCTGTTGACACTGGTTGACACCAATAGATATCTACAAACAAATAGTTTTCAGTTCCACAAAGTCCCATGTTATAAAATACAAAGCAAGACAAATAAATGCTTTCGCGTAATTATTATTTAATCGCGTAGATATTAAAATGTCAGAAAAACCAATGTAAAACGTCAATATTAAATTTTTTATTTTTTTATTTGCCATTAGGGAAAGCTTTATTGATTATTTTCCAAGAACATAAATTTCGATTTAAAAATAAATCAAAATTTTAAGAAGGCTGAAATTAAATTTTGCACACACCTTTCTTTGAGGACATGCTTAAAATGAAACATGTTGGACTTTGACTTAAATGTCAAATGTCGACGGTGGCGCCGTGCTATTTTGAACAAGTGAAGGAACTTCGAAGTTCGAGCGACAAGTTAAAGGTGCGGAGATTTATGAAAAAACTTAAGGTTATGACTTGACTGATCATTTCTCGGGCTTTCGATACGAAGTGTTTACTTAATTTATTAATTTTCTTACTAAAAAAAGTATTGAATAAGTGTTTTTAATATCAGTAATTGCTGCAATAAAGTGATAGTGCCCAGTTGATTGCGATATATTTTTCTCGGATTCTTCCGTAAGTAAAATATTTTTTTTCTAATTGGAAACCTTTAACTTCACGTTGAATTACTTTTGAATATAAGAATGTATCAAATGCGATAATTATTACGAACGTATTTAATAGAAATATTATTAAAAAGTTATTCAAATTGATTTATTACTTTGTGATGTTATAAGTCATAATTTTTTAGTCATTTATAATATTGACCATGTTAACGAAATGTCGCTTACTTATTGTTAGTATCATGGTTGTGATTTATGTAATACTATTGATTGATTCCCATTTGTTATTGCTCCAATCATGTTGCCGCACGAGTGTCGGCAATTGTCTTGAATTCGACGAAAACGTTTGTTTATTACACACGATTACACTTGGAAATAAAAAAAAAGAAATAACTTTGTAGGTTATTAACATCTGTTGTCTGATTTAGACTGTCAAATTACTGTTAAATTTAAACTTAAAAGAAACACATACCATTACATTAGTGCTCAGCTACATTTTCAATCAGAGTTGGGGTTACATTGATGACCTTTTTCTTCATATAAATACCTGATCTGATGCAAAATTTGTTAGAACATTGAATACAGATCATTACATTTACTGTGAACATATTTTTACAAGCTAAAAGGTGTAAAATGTTATGCTCAACACAACTCTCATTGTGTGAGAAACCTATTTATTAAGATAGCATACATCTATTGAATTTGAAATATGTAATAACAATGAGTATAAATATAAGCTAGTTTGAATACAATCTTTTATATTATAAGAATTTTTTCTACTAATATTCAATATACCACCTTCACAATAATTATCTTGATCATAGGCATGTTTATATATGTTAAAAAAATACAAATGACGAATGGCATTCTGAGAACAAATCATCATAATTTTATATTGATAATCTATCTCAAAAAGCAAATCTTTTAACTTTTCTTTTGATACATTCTCAAATCAGAAGAACTACAACCACATTGACAATTACAGCTTAATCTTAGCTTTAGTCAATTGATTGTTATCCTAAATGTGTGCAATAAAGTGTATTCTTTTTATATATGTGAAAATAAATCTTATTTGTAGTAAAGATCTAAACAACAGCTAGCTCAGCTGTTATTGGGTGGGGGAAAAGGGGCTCAAGACGCTCCCCAGCCAATCATCAAGATTTTTTTGTGATTAATTGTAAAATTATACTTGATACATTACATTTTAATTATATATTTTAAATACATTTTTAGCAGCATACACTGTGCACTTACACTACCTTGATTTTATTTAAGCTATGTAAAATTTAGTGTGCTTTTTAGTTTTTACCTTGCCAAAATCTACCCACAGAAGGGTATCAATTTCATATTGCAGAATCTTACTTTATGTACCATAGTTAAAAATTACCTTTGTTGCTTTTACTTTAAATCTTAGTACCAAAAGATCTTCAAATATGTCTACACTGACTAGAAAGACCAGTTGACTAAATTCTACAAAAAAAATCCATGGACTAAATTCTACTTGTTGTTTTTAGTCAATTGTTTTAGGAGATCAATGTCCATTTTCACCATCGACTCAAACTGTAAGAGAGCTTGTAAAAAAATTTGTAGTATAAGTAGTTATTAATTATTAATTAAGTATAAGTATTACGGTAGTTACGGTTTCACCACTTACTATGTGTCTCCTAAACTCTTAGCTGGCCCCTAAAAGATATAGGATTGATGTTCAGTCTTTTTAGTGCTAAGTGACGGTTGATATGTTGCATTATTGTACATATTTAATGCAAAATAGTAATTGTTATTCAGTATTTATTTTGGAAACTTGGTAATAAGTGTGAATATTAATTTATAAATTTATCAATTTCTTTTACACCATCTAGAGACCAAATTAAGCAAGTGTATAAATTTTGAAAGTTATTTTAGGTTTATTAAATTAAACACATCATTTATTTTGTGTTTTTCTTTTATTACTCCGTATTAATTAATTTTTATGTTTGCGTTTTATTATTTACACAATAAATAACATTAAAAATCTGACAGTAAGTAAGAGACTTTTAAATAAATAGCCCTTGATTAAAATGAATTTAGGTACGGGACTGATTCAGAGAATATCATGGCCTAGGAAACCGCTAGTTTAGGGGTGTTTTGGTAAAAACGGGCATAATACTACCAAACGGTAATCGTGTACATTTAATACAACAGGCGGAAAAGGCAAAATAAGCACGTGGTTAGGACGCGCGGCGCCGAAATTGGAGGCGCCAAAATCTTAAAATTCTTCGTCATCCCAAACTTGTAAGGACTGTGTTAGATGTATTAATCACTGCTATTTTTACGTTGTCAGGGCAGGTTCGTCAATAACGTCGTCGTCTTCTTAGTACATTACATAACTGCTTAAGTAATATTATATTAATAAGTATGGAATTTAAATATTCCCAAGGAGGGTTGGCGTCAGGCGGCCGGCCGTAAAACTATAGCCAAAGCCAGTTATAGTATACTATAACTGGTTTTGTCTGTGTCTGTAGTCTATAGACTCTACTGTAGTCTATAGACTACAGTAGAGTCCAGAATAGGTCCAGGAAGGGTAGTACATACTGTGCCGACCCTACGCAATTGGGAAAAGGGCAGGGAATGGGATGAAGTATTGAATTTAAATGATGAGAAAAAAAAGATAATTTCACGAGTTTGCTCTTATTTCATGTGTAGCGACCACGTGCATGTCGCAACGTGTGTTATCGGACACAATGGGACAATGGACATATTTCCATAACATCATATTATTTTATAATAACGTTTACATCACCGCTAATGGACATTGGAAACACGTAACGCGATACTTTTAATAATTTTACGTGAACACATTGTACATGAGATCGGACATTTGTGAAGGTTTTGAAGAGGACGTCATTGTAAGAAGACGTATAAAGTACATTTCCGTATTTTGGCTATCTAAATATTGTTAAAATGAAAACAAAATTGATGTGGACGGGGAACGTATTTTCATGTGTGTGAAAATTATTTTAATGTTAAAAGAAAGCAAATAAGCAAGCATCGCCCGATTAAAATTGACCATTGCTATCTATAAACAAGTATATTCATTACGAAACCATTGATAATTAGCCTATGTTAGAAAAGGGAAGTAAATAGAGTAGGGGAAGGGCATGGAAACATAATTTGGCTTTTAAGCCGTTATTACGTACATTTAGCTAAATTTCTTTATACCTATATATTTAATTAATGCACATGAAAACAAACGATGTTATCGCTTCTTAAACCTAAAGTATACAGTCTTACACTAAGTAATTTGAACAAATCGTTATCGAAAAAAAATACCACGATGAAAATATCGATTATAAAACGCAAAAAGTTAGGTACGATTTTTTTTTTAATTCACACAAAATCGTAGGCATTTAATAGTTGATTTAAATATAATACACTTTGAATCATGCAATTAAGAAGCAATAAACTAGTTTTTAGAAAACCCCGTACGTCAGAAGTTGTTAATATTAAGGAAGTTAAGTACGTCATCAGAAATGTTTGTAATATAATTTCCTGTTACTGTATAATGTATCATAATGATTAATACTTGTGTTTACTTTTCCGTATTCCATAAAATTGAGTTCTAGTGAACCAGATGTGACATTTTATAGTCTATGTCTATATGTAACTTTCTATAGATAGATAAGAGGTTTGTCGAGAATGTTACTTGACATCATCATCTCCCTCACTCATATTGATATGCTTCAACAACACAGAAGATGTAAGCAATCCAACATTAGCCTTGGGTTCAATGGGTATTCCAATATGTACGTAGTTGCAGATCTGCAGCTGATTAAATGCACCACCAATTATGTTTTTCGCGCATAAAATCAAATAATAACGATTTATAAACTGTAAATAAAATAATATAAAAATATTTAAGAATGTTACTTGACAATAATATAAAAAATGTAATACAAAGAAACTCTTAATTTACACACACGCTCACACGCACATTATAGCTAACGGTGTGTAGAAGGAAAAAATAACATTTAAATTTTTGCTTATGTTAAAAACCGTAATGTGTTTATGGACTCACTGAGGCGATCTATATAATTCTTGCGAAAAATACATTAGCTAAAAGTTATTTGACATTTACAAAGAAAGGCTACAATTTGCTAAGACGTTCCAAAAATATTAAAAAAATAAAAATAAAAAAAACATTAAATAACGTCATTAAATTGATAATATTTTGAGCAAGAAATGGTCTTCTGTTATACATGTCATTCCCGGACACCCATCCTGGACACATTCATATAAGTGATTTCTTAAATCTGCTTACATTTAAGTAGGTAACATTTTAATCGCAATTTAAAAAGTTTAATTGCTGTCTAAAGCAAGAGATCAAATCTATTCAACGTGATACGTTTATGACGTCGCGTTTGGAACGAACCCAAGATGTTTTACTTTGTAAACTGACACAACAAGCGATTATACTTTGCAAGTTCGAATATACTATAGAACTCCTGTCTATGTAGTCTTGTCTCACCTAGATATTAATCGTACAAAGACCTCTTCTGTATAGTTTAGTTTCCTGTCATCGATAAGAAAAAGGTTCATTAATTTTAATGTAGCAAAACAGGTGTTAATTTTACTACTATTGTAATGTTTGTATGTTATTAACATACAGGGGAATAAATATTATAGAGAAGAGTGAAGACTGTTTGGTCCCGTATAAACTTTTAAAAAGTATCGTGCTTAGGTCTTGTGTTATTCTGAACGTATAGTACATATACAGACAAATAGGTATAGCTTAGTATGATGTTTTAATTAAAAGATATGCATATAGATTTAGAAATTTAGACCATATACAGCGTGAGCGCTCGAGCGACGATTTGTTGATTAATCTATCGCATACAACTCGCTGATTGGATTTTATATTGTTATAACGTTATAAGCACCTCTCTAAACACAAAAAAAAAATGTTAGTAGACCCCTCACAATTATTGTTTTAGAAGACTATTTAAAAAGAACTATTTAGACGTAGATGTTCAGATTCGACTGACCGGTTGGCGCAGTGGCAAGACACTTGCCTGTCGCGCCGCAGGCCGTGGGTTCGATTCCCACCCAAGACAAACATTTGTGTGCATGAACATATCTGTCTTGTGTCTGGATCGAAAGACCACCGGAGGACGGGCACCAGCGTCCTTTTCTTAGTACGGTGGAACATACTGCGATCGCCAACCCGCCTGCCAAGCGTGGCGATTATGGCACGTTTCCCTCCAATGATGTTATCAATGGCTCCCCCATTGATAATGTCCAGCAGTGGAAGATCATAGGCTGAGGTGGTGGTGGTGGTGGTGGTTCAGATTCAATTTATATTTCTATGATACACATTTCCTGCTCGAATCAATAGAGCTGTAACAATTTATCTTCCGAACTTCCTGACTAGTTTTTTTGTATCAGTCAACTATATTTCTTCCTATCGGAATTGTAAAAAAACAAACACAAAAGCTTTAATTCGAATATTTACAATTATCTACAAATATCGGCAAGGTCCACAGCTAACGTAGACAATTTTTTTTATATAACCACGAATTGTTAATTTATAAAAAAAGCGTCATAATGTAATTGTGATAGTCATACAATGAATCTAAAGATTTATTACATTTCCATTTGCCCCTCTTATTAGTTTATTAGTTTCACACATGAAAAGTGAGAGAGAGTTAAATGTAAATATTGAGAATTTCAAGAGTGGCAATGTTGTAGAGGAACTTATATTGACCAGATTAATGTCATTGTATAGAAATGCGATACAAGAAATGACAATGTATGATTATGTAGATGATGTGAGATAGGTGTGCCAGGATCGCGCGAAATTGAAACCCGTAATCTCTGCCTACGCTAAGCTATAATTAAAAAAGATATATAGTTTAATGTTTTTTTGTTTGTACTTAAAACATTTGATGTTTGATCTATTTGGGCACACGCAAACAATTTCGTATTCGGTTTATTTTAATATATTTTTTGATTCCCATAGTAATCAGTTTAGTATGCAAAATAACTTTTTAAACATATAACAATTTATAATTATTCACAACCATAAAATAAATTAAAACATTCGCTACGCCTTACAAGGTTATATCACATTGAAGAAATTTGTTTTTTTCTTATCTGTCTTTTTTATTGTTTGTATCCCTAAAGATGGGATATATTGATAACTGTGTGTCGATAAAATAAAAAAACAAACAAATTTTGTTTTGAAGAAACTACTTTATTCTCCACCCAATCAGTAAAATCTGTATTAATTCGCCAGTTTGTATATCGTTGACATTTGAATGTCAATGCGATTGTTTGAGTACTAGATTGTATGTTATCTACCATTTTAATTTCTTATTTGCATAAATATCTAAAACATTTATTGTTATTCCCTTTATTTTTTATTAATAATAACATGGAATAAAATAATGACTGCATATATAGATAACAGATTAATCAATAATTCAGCACTAGTCACATTAATTTGCAAGCTGTCAAATCGATCAAGCTATTTTGAACAAATTATAGTAACAAATTAAAAAATACTTTACGTAACGAGAGCCTTGTGTTTATAAAACATTATTTATTATTAGATTTTATTCTATTAAAATAATCTCGAACCTTTGTACCAACTTTGGCCCACACTATCGATTCGTCCGTACCGATGGTACAATATAATTACAATTTTCATCAAGGTTACAGTATCGAAGTAATTTATAAGTTGTTACACACAAACGCCAAACGCTTGCCTGAAGATAGGCGATTGCTATAGTAAAATATATTCAAATGGTAGTTTCTGTGCGAGAAATCTAGATTTAAAAGGACATTTTCTAAACACATTATATTTACATTGTTGTTTCAAAGATTTTATAAATAAGCTGTTTTATTATTACTAGCCTAATTTGTGTAGTGCGACTTGAAAATATTTGTAAGTTTAAAAAAAATGAAAATACAAATTTACTAGGAATAGAACTTTAGACTCGATGCGTTACAGCTCCTTTAAATAAATGATCAAAGTATTTATGACAATCGTAATAATCGCAACAATTTAGATGTTAATCCGATCAAATTTAATCAGTTAATTCTAACAAATCCTTATAATGATTATAGCAAGGGCGCGATACATTAATCTATACGCAATGGTGCTGCGCAAAAAGTAGCACTCTATTGCTTTTTGATATCGTATTTAGTACTAGCGGAAAAATATATTTATCGTGTTATTTTTGATGAAAGGATATAAAATTAATAATTAATTTAAAAAATCAATAAGCCCGACTCCTATGACAGTCCGGGGAAGAGTATGAATTGAATGACATCTCACCCTTCAAAATCGGTTTCCATCCTTTCCTTATTAGAAAAGTATCTTATTAGTAAGTAGTATATATAGTATGGGAACGAGACGAGGACTGTAATTGGGCCTCCGGTATCTCACATGGACAAAACGCAGACTATTTCTACTTCACGTCTGTCTTCTGTGAGGTATTTCACCGGTCGAACCGGCCTTGCAGTGCAACAAATATTGTTGCGGACTCTACCGCTGTTACTGACATGAGAGTTTTATATTTTTTTCGAGTAATGATTTCGAATTGCATATATAAATGACAGTTGATAAGTCGAAGTTACTTATCTACTGTTTATTTGCAAAGTGGTTTACTCATGGTGATCCTCGACATACACCAAGATCGATCCCCACTCAAGGTGGCCATTTTGTTCTACGCTAAAAATATTGCGCAATATTTCACAACACTCCTTGCCTTAATGGCGCAGTGGTTTCAATGGCTGGATCGTCGACAATAATCGAATCAACGATTCAAGTTTTATTCCTGCACTGCACAAAACCTTTATAGTCTAGGACATATACTTCCGTTCTTAAATAAATATTAAGTGTAAATAATTTATTAACATTCTTTTAAAACCATTCTAACTTAAGCTGGTGCTAGGAGATGGGTAACGACAATAGTTGATTGATAGATTTTTTTTTAATACAAGAAGGTTTTTTTTAAGTTAGCGCTACCCATATACATCTGCGACAAGCATTTGCGATTTGCAAATGGGTTGCATGCAATAGACAGAGGAGGAGATAGAGAGAAAAAATTACATTTCTATCTCCTATCATTCACTTTCGTTTCCCATCCTTTCCTTATTAGCAAAAGGTGGGAAGGGGAAGAGGACTAAAATTAAGCCTCCAGATTCGCCTAGATTTAAACCCACCTTATATTTCGCTGTCCGTACTCTGAACGGGTATACATCTCTTTTATTACATTTACATTGATTACGAATTATAGACTGGTACGGAAATCTATAATGGACATAATGTAACAGTAGAGATATCTGTATGTCTTTGAATCGAGAGAAAAGTGTTTTTCGAGATCGAATAAGAAATGTTCCGAAGAAAAAAACTTCAAAAACTTTTTTTGGGAACTGTAATTGATTATGTTACCTACTACTAACTTTATATTGGCCTATACAAAGCTTATAAGTATATACCGACCATATTGGTGACATAGTAAAGAAAGACGGTATGTATTAGCAATATGGAAGAGCTATTTGGAAATGAAGCAGACGGAAATCTGTAATCTCTGCTTGCTTCTCTGGGTTGCAGTCGAAATGCTTGAGATTTATAAAACTTGATGGACAGTCATACTAAAGTGGCACAAACACGCGATCGTCTCAACGCATGAAGTCCTCGAGACGATAGTACGAGATACGTAAATAGAATCTACAAATAGAAAGACGCGTGTCATACAAACTAGTCTACCGTACAAACTATACGCTGTTGCAAAGCAATACCGAAATATTGTAAACAAAGTGATTTTTACGCTAAAATTCGTAATTGTATGTAAGATCTGGAATGTCATAAAACTTCTTCCAAATATGTTCAACATCACTTAATCCTATGTTCGTCTACTGCTGGACGTAGGCTTCCCCCATTAATCGCCACAAAGATTGGTCCTCCGTCGCCCTCATCCAGGGCACTCCCACCACCTTGACCAGATCGTCAGTCCATCTTGTAGGCTTGTCCTACCTACGCTGTATGTTAATTTATAGAAATTCATAGAGTCATCTCACACAGTAATAACGTTGTAGGCATCATTTGGCTCCCAGCAATCTTCACTATTAGTTAGACGACCTCGTGTTTTATTACAACGATTTTATATTCCGACATTGGCTACAAGGCCTCACATTAAATTATTTCAATTTGTAGTTTTTACAACAATGCCTAGCACACGGATCGCACACGGCAGATGTTGCATGAATGGAACAAATCTGACGCCTCACGCAAACGAACGAACGCTTGTAACCTAGAGGAGCAGGCAGAAATTAAAATTTTGTGCGACGCTGTCACACCTCTTTCGCTTTTCTACGTTGGACTCTCCGGACCTCTGGATAAGCGTATATTATGTATTTACTACGCCTACGCCTTTCTCTAGTATGACACTGATCGACATTTATAATTCTTAGTTTTATGTTTTGAATAACTTCTCCGGAGTCCCCTGCTTTTCTTTAGCTTTTTGCTTTTTTACTTTATGTTTTTATTCTTAGCGTTTATGCCCTAAATGTTTTCTATAGAGGAAACTTTAGCATTTATCGGTACATTTTTACTGTATTTACGTCGTGAGTTTTTTTTTTTAATTAACCTTGTGTATCCTAAAACCTTTGATTACATTCTGTAGCATATAGTTAGTTTTGAAGGAAACGAAGTGACTAAAGATATTTTTAACGAAACTTATTTTCTATTAACATAATTAAAATACAATGTTGTGAAAACAATTTTTTTTATATAGAATAAGGGAGGCAAACGAGCAGCAGGTCGCCTAACATTAAGTGAACCGACGCCCATGGACATCCGCAACATCAGAGGAACTGCAGATGCCTTGCCGGCCTTTAAGGAGGAAGTACACACTCTGCTTGAAGGCCCTTAAGTCGTATCGATTTGGAAATACCGCTGGGGACAGATCATTCTACAACGCGGCTGTGCGAGGCAGTAAGTTCCGCGAAAACCGCACTGTTGTGGAATGCCAACCATCAAGGTGGTGCGGATGGTAGCTGGAGCTCTGTCGTGTTGTGCGGTAACGAAACCCAGC
>DWLR01000378.1:0-26777 GCA_018246295.1 Papilio alexanor hazarajatica
TAGAAAACGATGGTGCTTACATTATTGAGAAATAATTGTATTTAGTTCTCTAAAATATAAAATAATCTTGTACTGTGAGATGGCGGGTTTATTAGTTGCTAACCTGATATATTTAAGGTAAATATATTTCCAAAAATTGTGAACGTTTTGTGAAATTATTTGTGTCATTTTTAAAACACAATAAGAGAAAAACTTCACCTGAAGGAGGAACCTTGAAATTTAATGGCACTTAGTGCTACCAGGACGTCATAGAAATTGAGGAGTAGTGTCGATGGCGCGGAGCACGCGACGTTGCGATTGCGGTCACGTCGCCCGGTCGCCTAGACGATGGACTTGCGGTGTAGCGATCTGCGATTTGCATCTACAAAATGTACGGAGACTACGATAACTGTGGCGTTGGGACATTTTAGTTATTTCTCACATGTGTCAGGACGCTAACCAAGGCATTATTAAGAGTTTAAAGAATATTTATTTGTAGTAAAAGACGACGGACTAGTTGGTGAGGTTGGACTTTCACGCTGCAGGTTGTAGGTTCGATTCCCACACAGGACAAACATTTGTGCGCATGAACATTATTTGTCCAGTGTCTGGTTTGTCTTAGTACGGTGAAACATACTGCGATCATATTGTGTGGCATCGGCATAACGAGTCTTTCAAATCGATTTATAATCAGTTTTTTCAGTCGTCATTTCTGTCCTCATCATGTCACTTTTCGCGCAGACTATCCGTCTTTCCTAAGGCCTACCCCTACCGACATATAATTTCACATATCTTAAACTCTGCCACATGCCATTTTCCCATTTTATAACACGCAATCTTCCCTTTATATAACATTCCCTTTTTCCTTCTTATAACATGCCATCTCCACTTTATATAACTTATAACTGTTAATTCCTTTTATATAACATGCCATTTTCCCTTCTTATAACATGCCATCTGCACTTCTTATAATGTGCCATCTTCCCTTCTTATAACATGCCATTTTCCCTTCTTATAACATGCAATCTTCCCTTTATATAACATTCCATTTTCCCTTCTTATGCCATCTTCCCTTCTTATAACATGCCATCTTCACTTCTTATAACATGCCATTTTCCCTTCTTATAACATGCAATCTTCCCTTTATATAACATGCCATTTTCCCTTCTTATAACATGACATTTTCCCTTCTTATAACATACAATCTTCCCTTTATATAAGATGCCATTTTCCGTTCTTATAAGATGTCATCCTTCCTTTTTATAACATGCCAATTCCGTGCTAACATTTAGCTCCTTTATTTATGGGCGCTGGTGCTACTTTCAGGCTTTCCCTGACATACTCATTTCAATTCACACAATTACTAAACGTTCGCGCTTTTTCGTTAAAGTCGAAGACAAAATTAATCAAATTAATATAATTCCAATAGGTTGAAAAATTCAAGTAAGAAAACTGAGAAAAAAAGATTACGGAAGCAAGTTGTCACGGGAAGTTTCAGAGGTGACAATGTAATGTAGCGACAATAATAATAATAGTGAGCTAAGTGATTTTTTTCCTAACCCTCGTTCAGGCTGACCTATCTAAAGGTCAAATAATAACTATCGCCACACACCTCAGCCTATGATCGTTCACTGCTGGACAAAGGCCTCCCTCATTGATCGCATCATTTGGGGGAAATGTACCATAAATGCCACGCTCAGCATGCGGGTTGGCGATCGCAGTATGTTCCACCGTACTGAGAAAAGGACGCTGCTGTCCGTCCTACGGTGGTCTTTGCATCCAGACTCAAGACGAACAGACGTGTTCATGCACACAAATGTTTGTCTTGTGTGGGAATCGAACCCACGACCTGCGGCGGAAAAGACAAGTGTCTTGCCACTGCGCCAACCGGTCAGTCAATAATAATAACGATGAAGGGTAAGAATTCATAGTTTATACCGTCAATTAAATCAAGTTACTCGAAGAGTGAATTTTAACGGAAAAACGGCCGATGCTTTTACTCAGATATTAAATGAAAACGTAACAACTTGATTATACCAATCAGCGCTTAAAGGAAAAGAAGGTTTTAAATTCCACCTTTAAGAGACGATTAATTTAATGTTATATAAATTTTCTTTCATGAATACATAGAACATCTGAATTCTTTAAGGTAACTACACTTTATTTTTATTATTTTTACTTATATATATAATATATTGATTAGGAATGGAGTTCATTTCTTATTAAATAACTAAAATACATGTTTCTATTATTTTTAGAATTGAATGCCCACGCTCGCGCCTATAATCGAAGGGGTTAGCAGGGATTATAAATTTCATAACGCTTTAGTCGTCGTGGGCGAGCTGCTAACGCGGCGTTGTTACGCGACGAGACGCGACACGAAATTATATTAAAGGTTTGGAGGTTTGTTTATTCCGGATAAACTAAGCTACCAAAGCGATATTGAAAGTTCTTTAACCAACTGGAAGCTCTACAATCAGCGAGCAACTTAGGTTTTATATATATATTTTTTGTCTTTCTATCTACCCCAGCAAAGCCATTATTTCCTATTATTTTATATTTTATCGATATTGTAAATTTTTAAGGAAAGCGATTAAAAATGAGTTTTAGAACCTCTGTTTAGACTGTTTAGAGTTTATGATTGTTATTGTTTTTATATCAAACTTTTTCAACATAAATTTTTTTTTAACATAAAATTGGCAAATAAATATTATTATAAGATGTTTGTTTGAAACTATATCTAAAAGTACATGGAAGAATAATATTTGAATAATGATTGTTATTGTATTTATTTTTATTATTTGTGTCTACACTCGTATACTTATGTGTATTTTGTGTGTAAATTTTTGTTTGTGATATTCATTAATCAAGCTAATAACACATAACAACGTCTACTTACAAATTTAAGTTATTATCAATATTCGTTAGTTAAATATCAATTTCTTCTGATAATAAAATTTGGTTATTTTCTTTCAACAGTCACTGTTTCTTCACTTCACGAATAATTTGGTTGATTATTTTTAAAAGCCCTTTAAAGAGATAGATAGATAAACAATTTATATAAAAGGGATAGGCAGAAAGTACTCATTTCCTGGCACATCTCCCACGCTAATACATTATTCATATATTTACACATTACATACTCTTCGCTTACGGGTATATTCTTAATATCGCCTTTCTTTAGTCTACCGCCGTCTATCAAATAATATTTTCATAATCAATATTATAAAATATCAAAACATATCCTATTTATTTTAATTTTGACGAAACAAAAAAAACATTGTATCGCGTCCGCCTTGACGGCCGATTAATTTTGGACGAACAAATTATACCTGAAACGATTATATATTACGTCTATGGTTATGAATAGGTAACACCAGTTGATTGTCTCGTTCAGTGGGTAGTCGCGTGAGGCCCATTGTCAGCTAATATTCGCGCCATAAACAAAACAATTGCGTACTCTACATGCACGACCGTTATTACAGTGAGCAAGGAGATATTTAATGGCTCAAACGAAATTATATTAGAATACATTACGTGGGTTTTGTTTTTCTACTATATACTATAGCTATGTACTACTTACAATTTTATGTTACGATTTAAAATAACGTTTATTTGAATAAATATGCGTACTTAAATGGAAAATCAGTATAGGCAGCTCGAACTGCGAGTTACAGGTATATTTTTATGCAAGGAGACAAAATAGCAAGTGATAAAGTTGTGTGAATGAAGATGCGTTTTTCTTTTTCTTTTTTTTTATAGCGGCATAGCGCCGGCCATAAAAAAAAACTAAGGATGCATTGCCAGCATTTATGTGGACAGGAGAAGAGAATAAGCGAAGCAAAAGAAATAATAGTAGATAGAAAGTAGTAAGCCACAATAAAATATACGTATTATAAAATATGTATATCATCCGTTGACGTAAATATGATTCAATTTTTTTTATTATATGTTCTTTTCCCGACTGAGCCATTGCCTACTGATAGGAAGGTAATGTTTTTGGCGGGTATGTAAATATATTTCTATGTATATATGTATGTATGTGTGTGTGTGTGTATGTTCGTTCAATTGTGACCTCTTGTAGCGTAAACGACTGATCAAATTATGAAGAGTCGTGGTTATTGATTTCTTTTTAGTTAAATACTGGCTTGGCTTTTAGTTTGATATTTAAAGAAATAGTTTATATTACATTCAACCATTAAAAATTAACACTAATTAAAAAATAACTATTAAAGGTAATCATTATCTTAATCATAATTAAGTTACATTCAGACGTCTTGTTAAAATTTTATTTCTTTATTTGTGCTAAATGTTAAGCATATCTTTGTAATAACAATTAAAAAAAAACTGTTTCGGAGGGCAGCTTGCATCGCGCCTGCGGATCGGCTCCATCCTGACATCCGCGCGTACCATAGACTCAGTCTCGCGCACGGAACAACGCGCGTCGCTCGGCTTTGCGTGTAGTAATCAAATGTCAAAAAAAAAAATAGATATTTGACGCGTAAATTTCGCGGCAGTTTTTATATAGTATGTTTTTAGTTTAAAATTATAAACGTTACGAGTTCTTTTATTATAATTGTTACGAAAGGTGTTTTTTTTATTGTCGTGTAATTAGTACATTGTTGTTTTTTTAATGTGATTTTATTTATTGTGATTGTGACATCGTAAAGTTTTATTGGTTATATAAAATGGCTTTCAACTAAAGATAAATAATATCTTCGTGTTTGAATCTTTGAAAGTCCAGGTTAAAATAAGGTAAGTTTCAATTGAAAATATTTAATTGAAATTGTATCTTATACGAATAGTAATAGAATGGATATTTATTATTTATTTGTAAATACGTTGATAGAGGAGTATATTTTTGTTATATTGACTTTACCATGAACCGTCGAACGTGGGCCGTTTGATCTTTTGAATATATCACTATTGAAATTCTTTGAAGATTAAATATGTTACCCATTTTCTTTTAGATGATTGATCGATTTTTACTGGTGATTGAAAAAGCTATTATATGCATTTTAATTTTATGTGATTTTTATACAAATTTAAATTATATTTTCGACGGAAGCTTATTTTTCATCGCGAAAGATGATTTTTTTATTTGTAAAAAATGATATCAGATACGCTGAATCAGAAAAGTTGTTTATTATGTTTAAAATTACAATCTGGTCAAAATAATTTAATTCAAGTATACCTACAACTAAAAAAAAATACCTACAACTTTTAACCTTTAATGTAGACGAAACAAGACCACGTCAAAAAAAATCATTTTTAGTGAAGAATGAATATGAACATAACAAACGCCATAATTTCTTAAACCTTATATAAATTTACAATTTTATACATTATTTCAGTATAATATCTACACATGACGTGTAATAAATAAATAAATGCTTTATTGGATATTGACCAACAAATTTCGTAGAGACTTGGATTCCAAACTAAGTTTGCCTGTGTTTTGGAAGGGACTTGTAAGCAATGTATGAAAAAAATATTTTGTCAGCAACAATAAAGTACGGAGTAAAACATTTTTAGGTTTAAAAACCAGATTCTCGAAAATAAAATTTTGTATGAATTTTAACAGAATCTGTAGATAACATAAATATTATTATTATTCCCTTGCCTATTTTCCCACTTTTAAGTAGGGTCGGCACAACACGTTTCCTTCTTCCATGCCTTTTTAACAATAGAAGGGCAATGGAATGCAATCTAGCAATAATCTAATTTTCATCTATAAATATATAGTTTATATAATCTAATTTTCATCTATATATTTATAGATGAAAATTAGATTATTGCTAGAAAATTAGTAGATTTTAAAACTTTCTCTTTAATATTGTTTCTCTATATTTTTTGTATCTGTATATTAATTTAAATTGTTATGGTATCTTCTTATACGTATAATTTTTTTGTTTTTATTTATTTAATGTATCACCAGTAATAAAAAGTACAATTTGAAAGATATGTGTCATGAGTTTATTTATTGTTAATTCGTATGTGTGTCTTTGTACGTCACTTCCGGTAGTGACAGGTGGCTTCAAGGCCAAGTGTGTGTCTACGTGCCGGACATAATCGCCACCTATTTACTTTGGCAATTTGGTCAATAGATAAATTCAAGAGAAATTGTTTTCTACATCACAAACGGACCAAGCTTGACAGTGTGTGTTACGCTGCGTTGGTAACAACGAGGAAGCTGTTTGGTTATTGTTTGGCTAATTTTACAAGCAATACTTAATTTAAACAAAAAATGACGATATTGAAATTAGATAATAATTTCATTTAGCTTCTATTTTCTAGTATTTTCTTATTTTTGCAGAATAAAATTTGACGCCATATTTGAAATTTCCGTGAAATGGGCGTTTTATGTTTTTTTTTAATTTAATGTAATTGTAACATATTTTATAAAAATGTACTGTTAAGCTCTTCTCCGTGGTAATCTTAAATATGACAAATATCACACGCCTTTGTTTCTACAATATTCTTAAAAATCCGTTGAACTTTTTTCTCTCATGTATTAATTTAAAATAAGATGTAAGCGCTTGCAACAAATACGTTTCCCTAATAAGTTATTGTGTATCGAAAATAATGCTTGCTGAAAATGCATGATCAGTGTTCCGAAACCAATAAAGCGGCGCCCTATATGATGCTTTTGTTTTGGCGACACCATTATCACAGTGAATATTTTATATTTAAATAAATTCTTCTCCATTTTACAATTAACCAGTCATACGCCCAGTATTTTAAGATTTAATTTCTTTTTTAATTTTCTATAATATCTTTTTTTTTCTATGCTGTTATTTCTTCTTTTTATTCTGTTATACTTTTTAATTCGCTGTCAGAATATATGTTGGGATCCAGTGAAGTAGACGAACGCTATAGTGAAGAAAATTGCCACATTACATAGATTATGTAAGACTGTAATATATACAAATAAAGGTACTTGTTATGTAAATAAGTCCTTTGTTTATATTTATGCATTTAGGCCAATACTAATTCCGGGTCTTATACGAGTATATTTCCCATCCCTTTCCCAGTGTGCGATATCGAAATATTTCGTCAAAATATTTATAGAATGTTTGTAATTTTATCTATAAAGAATGAAAGTACTGAACATAGCAGTGCAATGTAGATTAAAAAAAAAGAAAGAAATAATTAAAAGAATTGTTCCGTGTCGAAATATAAAATGGGCTTAGGCTAAAACAATCCTAGACGTTCCGCCACTGTTGGGCATTCACAATATCTGCGTGCAAATGTAGTAATCTGCGCACAACAAATGTATAGTAAATGATATTGTGTGGAAGGTCTATATTACTAAACATTGATTACAAATTGTTTTATAGCACCAGTAGCCTTTTCCGGAGTTTGGTAGCACACAAACTCCGGAAAAGGCTACTGATACAAATAGTTCACAGTTGCATTGGACATCGTTTGATATATGACACGCGTTTTCCATTCGCTTGCGGCAGGGGACAATTAAATTTACGGATCAGTTCACTTGTGCTATTATGCTTATTTCTTTTGCAAAGGCAACCCTATCAGTACTACCGTTAGACAGGGAGATATTGCCCTACTAATAGAAGGGTAATGTATGTATGTTTGGATGTGTGTATGTTTATTCCATTGTGACTTCCTGTAATCTAAATGGATCGATTTTGAAGCGTGTGGTATTATTATTCGATTCGTATTCTTCCCCGAAGTCATAAGGAATTTATTAAATATTAGTTATTTGTTTCAGTGTGTATTACATATTTAAACAGGTAATTCTAAATGACACCAATAAATATAGAGGTGTATTCGAAACAGCACCGTTGATATACATATGTTGCCTTCTCAGTGAGTCACTTAGGCATGTTTTTTTATACTAGAATGTCACAAACGAGCAAACGGTCACCTAAGTGACCGCTACTCATAGCCATCTGCAACAAGCATTTGCGAGTTGCAGATGCGTTGCCTACCTTTAATAGACTGAGGAGGGGATAGCCAGAAAAATTGACATTTCCTTCTCCTGTCTGTCCCCTTTCCCGATAAATCCTTTTTCACTTCCCACCCTTTCCTTATTAGAGAAGAGTGGGAAAGAGAAGAGGACTAAAATTAAGCTTCCAGCACCTCACTCCTCAGACAAAACGCAGAATACTTCTACTTCACGCCTGTCTTCTGTGAGGTCGTGGTATTTCAACGGTCATTCGTGCGACGGATGTTGCGGACTGTTAAATGTTATTTTCGATCTCTTTGCTTTATAATACTGATTATCTGCACAGAATCAAACAAGCTAGCTTTCTTCATCAGTGACTCGTTCTAAAGTATTCATTTCTCAATATTAAATTGCCTTATTAAATAAAATAAAGAGGGTGACATGAACTATAGACATTCAGTTTCGGAGATCGTAACCTTTATCGCATCTTATTTTGCGTTTTGTGGTTTTTAAACGAAATACGATACAAGTTCCAAGGTATTGGACGGGCTATTAAACGTATTGGATTCTCATTTCGTTCAATTTGTTTTTAAACTCGACGGGCCTGCGGTGTTCGGCTTGATTTAAAAACTTATTATTCCAGAGTGTTTTTTATAATGTACAAAATTGGATATACCAATAAGCAAATAGCATAATAGGAATTAATCTTTGATATTTATTACATCATATTATATTTTATATAGTTTTTTCACGGCAGATGAAGGAGAACGTCTTGGAATTAATTGTTAGGCTTCTCGTCAGATCGAACGATGAGCACATGAAGACTGATAGATTCCCAAACATGATGTATGATATGTGAAAATAGCTTATCCGATAATTGTTTAGCTTATAATCATAAGCAACTATTGTATAGTTGCAGATGTTTTGCCAGCCTTTGTGTACAGAAGGGAGTTACTTATTAAGAAGAGAGAAGGAAGTGGGAAGAAGGTAGGCAGTAGCTATTTAATTATGAGACAAAACACAAAAGTAACTTAAATTATCTATCTAACCTAACCTCACCTACCAGTGGTAGAGGTAGAGAGTGTTAAGGCAATGGATATGAGAAGGAAATGTTCATTTTTCTATCTGTCCGTTCCTTTGTCTATTAAAGTCAAAGGTGGTAAACGAGCCACCACAGGTGGCTCGTTTACCACCTTTTTATATAAAAAAAAGTAAAAACATCTCTTACGTCCACACTCTTTGGGGTCCTGGTAATTCCCAAGTTATCTGTCTTTTATTAGTAGGTTTATGCAAAGTATCAACACGAAATAAATAAAATAAAACATTTGAATGTTTTGTTCCGGGTAAATTTAAAAATAACTGTAAAGATCTTTTAAAAATAGAAAACACTTCTATCAGCTAGGAACCCAAGCTATATTTTTTGTACATCTATTTGAGCGAAACTGAGGCGAATTGCTGGTAGAGATATAAAATTCAATGGTTTCCTATTTGCTACTTTATTGGGGGCTTATAAATTCCTGCTCACGTTGAAATCACAGCAAATAAGGGTGTTTCTAGACACAATAGAAATAAAGAGTGAGCGTGCCCGTGCTTTGAACCACCTCTATGTTCCGGGTTTGAATTTATTGTGGTTTTATCACGCACGCACGTCATTATTTTCGTATTAAATATATTTTATTTACCTTGGTAATTATTACTTTTTTTCTTTATTAGTAGATAAATGACTGTAATCGCGACTCACACCCTTTTTGAAGAAAAGGGTAAATAAATTTGGGTTACTACCGATAATTATTAACATCAGTAACTAGCACTCGTCTTGATATAAGAAAAAAATGGCGGTTTAAGGGACAAAAAATGAGGGAGTTTAATGTAGAATAATGGGGTTTTAATGTAAAAATAAAAGGGGGTGGAAAAGGTGAAAGAGGTCACACCTATGTTTTTGTCGTGAGCAAATAATCATCTCCCTTAAGTACGAAATATATACCTAAATGCTATAATTATTAAGTTCTACTGAATTTAATGATAGCTCAGGACAATCGGATATTGGGATCCTGTCCGAGAAAGATGTTCTATTATTCATTTGTTTGTTAAAAAATAACACTGGTGGTAATATAAAAAACATATATACAATAATTACACAATATATACATATATTTTTTTTATATTTAGTTAATTACATTCGAGAAAAGCTATTGGATATTCCACCTCTATTTGTAGCCACCTGTGGTGTTAAATGGGGAAACTCATTATACATATAAGACGTATTACTAAAGACTGGTCGTAGCTTATCCGAAACAGAATAACAAAAGAAATTTAATACCATTAAAGCTAAGCTTATCTAATCTCCATTGCCTTTCTACGTAGCGTAATGAAACGATGAGTTAATTTATTTCCTGCCTTATTAAAACAATTCTTTACGAAGACATTCGTATCTCATATTGAAAATTATATATCATTTTTTTATGCTAGTTCTTAATTCGAAATTTTTGAAAAAAATTTCTGGGATATTTTCGCTACACCAGCTTGTTGTTAATCTAATTCAATTTAAATGTGAGTAAAACAAAATCATTAAAATTGGTACAGCGGCTTAAAAGCAGTAGATATGTGCATTTATACCCAATTTTTTATTATCTTATTATAATATCAAATTCCGTAATTTTTAATTTTTACTTCAATCACGTATATGATGCTAACCAAGCAATTTTTTTTTAAATAGCATCCCATGCCCGACTGACAGGAGGTTAATTCTTCTCGCAGGTATATATGTATGTCCGTTCCATTATCACCTCCAGTAGCCTAGTGTTGTATACAGGTGGGATAGTGTGGGATACAGATATAGTCAGATTTATTGCTTTTTAAAAATTATCTCTTTATTACATAAGAGCTTATTTCTATCCATTACTTATTTTTATGATGAGCTAGTATCATAAGACTTGATCGATTAAAACATCCATCAAATTTTGATTACATTATACATCATTGTATTCATCTAAAGCGGACAAATTCGCCATAGACTGTATGCGCATTAGCGCATTAATTAAAAAATACGATCGGACACTTTAATTCATTAACTTGTTGGTGAATCGTTATTCATAGTTAGTGTCTTAATTCATTTATTAAGTTAATTTAAATAATCATTTTTTTATGTAAACATGAAGCGTATTGAATAACTAATAATTAGAAATATAAAATACCACTAATAAAAATTGCTGTGTGCAAAAAAAGGAACATAAAAAATATAAATCCTTCAACTATTTTTAACATTTATGTTAATTCATTCAGTTATTTATTTCTTCATTCAATCATTGATATCAATCACTTAATGAGATTTTTCTTTTTAAAAATAAGAAAAGAACGTTATTAGCTTTAAATTATCGCACGAAAGAATTAATTATTTTCGAACACAACTCTAAGCTTATAAATCTCACAGAGAAGCCAGTTCAACGAACAAAGCCGTGGGATTATTTTTCAGAGCGAGAATTATTTGACTTTCTAATGAATTTAACCTTCTTTCTTTTTTATATAAACTATTAGTTGCTGTTGCCTCTTTGCAAAAGCGGAATTCCATTTTAAATAGGATAAAAACATTTTTAACTAACTACCAACGTGTGCATTAGCTGTAATGCTGAATTGATCTTCAACGTTCGAATAATAATTTTGTCTGTAGTAATTTTTAAACTATAATAACCACTGTACCATTTAGTATGTATACAATCCAATAATAATACGCTATCACGCCCTTAAGGGTAGGCAGAGATAAAGGATTTCATCCATGGCACGATCCTGGCATTTAATATACATCCCATACACATTTAACAGTGGTAGAGTCCGCAACACCTGTTGCACGAATGGCCCGCTCGACCGGTGAAATACCACGGCCTCACAGAAGACAGGTGTGAAGTAGAATTATTCTGCGTTTCGTCTGATGAGTGAGGTGGCGGAGGTCCAATTTTAGTCCTCTTCCCCTTCCCACCCTTTTCAAGGAAGGGTTGAGAAGGGAAAGATGATTTGATGTAGAAAGGGATGGATAGGAGAAGGAAATGTCCATTTTTCTGTCTATCCCTTCCACTATCTATTAAAGGTAGGCAACGCATCTGCAACTCGCAAATGCTTGTTGCAGATGTCTATGGGTAGCGGTCACCTAAGTGACTAGTAAGTTGCTCGTTTGCCACATTCTTCTATATAAAAAAAATACACGCTTCTCAGTTACATGTACTCATAACATAGCAGATCGTTTAATAATCTGGTCGTAAATATGAACATATATTCATATTTTACAATCTAAATTTACCGTGTCACTGTTCGTCCATCATATTATTATTATATCTATAGTTATTTATTTTAATTTTAATAAAGCTGAAGAGTATGAACGCGTTGATCTCAAAAAGTACCAATGGCAATGGAAAAATTATTTCTGAATTTTACAGACAATTCATCATAGAAGCCTAAAGGATATTTAACATCACGCTGCGATCGTAAGGAGTTGATGAAACCGCAAGGAACAGTTAGTTATATATTTGGTATAGGTATGGACCGTTTTGGTTATGATAAACTTTATTAATTTATGGTAACATCAGAGTCAATGAGTCGTAAATCGCTTTTTATATAGATAATACGAGATAGCTCTGTGGTGCGCTTAGAAAATAACTGTGAAGATTTAAATTCTTTGCCAGGTTGTGTAAATAAATTTGTTTTTATCGAACTAAAAAGACCACCAAAGAATAATAATATTGCGTATGGAATTTTATCTAGTGCTGTGATAAATATTTGTATCAATCCGTCGATATTTATTCTTAGACCAGGTGTTGGTATTGATGATTTATTTTTGTTGTGACTACGATACTACAAAAATACAGTCGTGAGTTTTAGTTACAGTATTTCATATTAATTTGTGGCGTATTCAATTTTGACGAGCAATAATCGTTCATAGTTAGATATTAAGAACTATTTATTATTATCATTATTTATGATATTAGCTATGTAATTTCGGGGAAAAATACAAATCTTATGACAGGCCACTCTTTAAAATCGGCAAAGCCGATAAATGCTACAATAAAACGAACGTACAGTCGAGTTCCTTCGCGGTATTCCACTTACAGAAAAATTGCCTTGTTCCTTGCGACAAGTTAAACTCCGCCTCCTTCTTACAAATAACCAATTAGAATGCTATCAATGTTTTGACAAAATAAAGTAAAATCTGTGACGTACCTGCACTGTACCCCTGACTATTATTATCACTGTCACGCGCGTAATGCATTACTCTCATTCTTCGTCAGTCAGATAATAATCTCGGTGACTTATTTAATGAGAATTAGAAGAGTATACACAAGGAATATTAAGACAAAGTAGCACGCATATAAAGCTGTGGACAAAAAGCGAAATAGTCCATTAAGGTTAAAACAGAGATAGACATTTCTAATCCCTGAAAGATAGACAGACGTGTGTTAATTTGATATTAAAAAACATCAAAAAATATGCATTTTGTAAGAGTTATTATCGGCTTCTTTACGAAAGTAAATTATTCCATTAAATGGGTAACAACACCGCACCTCCATTTCCAGACCTCGCACGTTCCATCGTAAATTTTAGTAATGGATATAATTGAAAAGTCTTGCTTCACTCTATTGTCTAAGTGCGAATTATTTCCACCATTGTTATTAATATTCGTGTCGTGTTTTTAATTCTAATACCGAAAACGGTTCATTATTTTAATTTCTCGTTTTGTTTAATAATTCAACTTAGATTGTTTTGTTCTTTCATTAAGTTATTACATTAAACCTTAATGATAATTTACAACGTAGTTTATTCATACAAAGCGAAGATGGGGCGCTATAAAAAATTATCTAAACACAACAAAGTTGTTACTTTAGAAAAGATAATGAAAATATGCTGGTATTATATATACTTATTATTTTTTAACAAAATAAAAAAATGAAAATAACTTCCACCTAGCTGTTATAAATTTACGTCCCCCATTTTATTATCTTCAAGGACTTTTCACACTTCTCTAAATTTTAATCTATTTTTATGATCTTAATGGATCAGTTCCTGGATATTGGATGGTCAATTCATTGTTTTATGTGTAACAAACAGTTTCTTTTGTCGTGGTGATATTAGTGTGTTTAAAATATCGCCGGCTTAAACGGCAACTATCTTTCATTCCCAATTTAATAAATGAAGCTGTAGCAAAAAATCTAATATAATTATAGAGACTTAGATAGATACCTTAACGTTATTCTCTTATTTTAATTGATCCCTTAAGTCTAGCCAATATGCGCTTACATTTGTTACACAAATTTGTTTTATGTTTTCTACTATTAAGTATGTATGTTGATAATTATTTTTTTCTTTTTAAGACATAAATTTTAAAATTGAATTTAATGTTTGATTAACACGATAATGATGAAATTTAATATTTATTCCCTATCTTATTTCATTTAGAAAAATATTAGTAGATTACTGAAATAATTTACTAATATTTATCCAAGCTTAAAACGCTTGTGCTAGGGTTTGGTTTACGACAATCGACAATAGTCAAATGACGGAACGAATCAACTTACGGTCGGTCGTCCGTGCCCATTAGGCTTTCGACACTTCGTTATCGCGGGCTATCCTGACTAGATAAAAGGCAGGAGATATAAGAATAAGCGAGACTTATAAGCATTTCATTCCTTTTGACCTTTTAATTTGTTTAAATTTCCAGATGGCGTATTTAAAAAGTCAATCTAAAAACTCATTTTAGTGTTCATACCGTTTTTATTTGTTTATCCCAATTTCAATGGATTGTAGCTTTCTGAGGTTTTTTTTATAAGTTCGTTTGCTCTACCAGAGCAATTATTAATCTTCTCCGTCTTTATTTAAACATTCACCTTCTTTTGATTAAGGTTTTTAAATTATTAACGTTATATTTATTCAGAAACAAATAATTATTATTAGTAAAAATATAGAAACAAGCTCTAAGTTGTCAAAACTTTGAGGGAGTAGACAGAAAAATAAATAACTATACGCTTTACAGCATTACATTTTTTTGTTTTCGGTTCCGGTCGGTCATACATACCAGAACAAAAAATGTTAAGAATGTTACATCGGCTAGAAGTCAAAACCAGTATTCGCAATGTAACAGTTGCGTAATTTATCCGCTAGCGGATTAATTTAATTTAGTTTAATATTTTACAACCAAACAAATATAACAATAAAACACATAAAATACTGTACGCCACTTCTGTCATGGAATAATAAAAGTAATATACAATGTTGGTCCGTTAAATGTCGACCCACGAGGAATATTGTAACCTCATCTCGCACAGATCGCAGATTGCAGTGCAAAGCGAATATATGATGTATATTTATTTCCATTTTAATTATATAACAATTGAAATTATATTTATTCAGTGAATTGGAACAACAGTTATAACAAAGTTGATATTAATTAAAAACACGTCCATTATTTCATTTATATAGGTTCTGAATGCTTGTGATGGGATAATATATAAATCAACGGACAATCTTTGCACAAAGGTATTGTGCTACGTGAGCTAAAAACGTGATGCGATTCTACGCGACATGATGCGACCAATACGTGACGAACTATCGCAACAATGTACGACATATTCATATAAAAATACTATTTGACATTAAATTATTAAAACTTTCGTGAGACATTTTTTAATAAACTTATCAAAATAAGGGCTCAATCTTAATGAAATCAAGCCCATTAATTCACTCACCCCCCCATATGAAGGACCCCCGACGGGTATGAAACTAGTCGGTACATACACTGGAGCACGCGTGAGTTAAGCCGTTATTTTAATTACTTTACTATTTGACATTTTCGCGATGTGTCGAATGGCGTCGCCTTGTCACGTTTGCCACTCAAGGAGAACAACCCGCAGCCTTGACCAAACCATCGGTCCACCTTGCAGAAGACCTGCATACGCCGTATCAACCTGTACGCGGTTAACTTAACTTTTTAGCATCATCGACCATTCGTTCTACAAGCAATATGCCCTGCCTATTGCCACTTAAGTTTAGCATTTCTACGAGAGATGTTACTTTTGGTTCTGCTGCGCTCTTCCGTCAAGTAGACTTTTGAAATTAGCTGTCACAGTTTATAAACCTTTTGGGGTAGAAAAAAGTATCAACCTTAACCATTCACTCCGTGCAATTGGGTTCTATAACCAGAAAAAAATCTTTTCATACTAAAAAAATACGCTTGTAGAATATCATTAACATATAGATAAATACTGCAGGATAGAGTAATTCAATTTAAACCACCCATAAGTGGCATCGGAGAAGATTTTATTGGTTAGGACATCTTTGTTAACACTGAAAACATGGTATCCAATCTCCCTCCTAGAGGGACCCCTACCAATGACAAGGAAAAGTCTTATCATCAGCTTGCCAACTAAGTCTCTTAAAGGTATAAAACTTTAAGAGACTTAGTTGGCAAAAATTATATTGATATATAAATATCAATGTAATTTTTCTTTCATATCATATATATATTTTAAATTTACTGATAAAGCAGATCAGGAAACGTTCTGCTACCGAGCAAAATATTCCTTTGAATTAAAAGTATTTCTTATTTTTCAGGCCGGTTGCTTTTTTATCAGCTTACAATTCAAGAGTGGATTTCAATCGTGGAAAAGGGAAGCCATGATAAACAGCTTTTTGATTAATATATTCAAGTCACAATAATATCGTGCTTAAAGAATTTACTACTAAAAGCTTTAAAAGATCAAGTGTAAAAAAGTGAAAACAAAGCGCTTATTATTATAGAATAATATATAAGTACTGAGAAGACAAAATAAAAAGTGAAATAATGTGGGGTAAATTTCGCTCATTTCTATTGTTTAATCTCGTCGTGTCTCTTCAACGCCATTTTTTATCCGACTCACAGGAGGGTAATATTCCGTTCTATTATCTAATCGGCGTGATCAATTTTGAAAATCGAAGCGGCTTATTGGTTTTTAGAATTAGATCTTAGATATTCTGTAGGATTGGCACATTGGTAACGGATGAAAATTACCTGGGTTTACCTAAAATAAATTATGAGCCAAGTTGGTTATTTTAACCACCAAAAGCTCGAAAGTTCTGCCGTAAATTTTCATTTGTGTTACACAGATGACTGGATTTGGAGCAACTTCTAGTTTCGAGATCAAGGCGACGTTATGTCTAATTGAATATTATTTCATTTAGCATTAACAAGTTTCAACTAGACGCAGTAATTTTTAATTAAATAAAATTATAAATAAATAAATTGGGAGCAAATTTTCATGATGAAGTTTGATTTCAAATGGTAGAAGTGGGCTTATATTATAAATTTTAGTTTTAATTTTTTTTTTTACAAGAAAATCTCACATTTGTTCTTACTTATTAAACATTTAATGATTTAGGACATACTGTATACAGAGTTCGCTCTAAAATCGAAATTTGTAACAAAGCTGAGGTCGTCGTCGAAAGTTTTAATAATATGGTCTATACAAGTCAATTGCGACAGGAAATATTCGGGAGCCTTAGTTAAATATTAAATAGACTTTTAGTTTTGGCATAAAAAATTGAATGTGTAGTAAGTAGAATGAGATGGTTGTTTTATACACGGTGTGATCTTATCACTCCAAAACAGAATAACAAAGTTGGATTCTCGAGGAGGATTGACGACAGGTCGGCGGTCAGCCGTCAAAACTATAGCCAAAAACAATTAAAGCGTGGACTACAGTAGAGACCAGGATATATAGAAGAATAGTACATACTGTGCCGACCCTACGCTAGTGGGAAATGGCTAGGGAGATGATGATGATGATACACAATCTAACGTAAATATATTTTGGACTCATTCCACAGCAATAATTTTACTACCACACTTATTCTGCCAAACCCAAGTCCCGCTCTTAGAATTATTAGATATTTAAATGTTACGGCCAGGTTATATTTGACTTTTACGAAGGCTAAGTAAATGGCGGGGCCCTAAGAGCTGGTGAAATAAGACTTAGTGAAGATATATTCGCATATATATTTTAATCAGAACAAAACATCTTTAATATGAAGCACTACTTTTTTATTGTTCTTAATGAAATAAGATTTCTGATTGAACCATATAATGTAGATTCTAAACTATTTAAAACAAAACATTGTACGATGTCTTTCGATAACGCAGTACCTACTGTTGTAATACGTCTACACTACTACTACACCACCAGTTCATGCTTTCCTCCCCTCTCTTCTCTTATGTACTTCTGTCCTATTTCCTACATAATACTGGCGACGGAGACATAACACAGCCTGCCTAAAAAAAGTAGAGGTAGAGGCCCTTCGACTTGGTGGTAAATATAAAAGAGACATCCCAATATATTAAAATACAAATGTCTGACCCGACAACCCAAGACAGATTTTCTTGACGCAGTAAAATAAGGAGACCCTGCTCCAAATAATAGGAAAATAGAAGGAGAAAAAATTATTCCGGCAATCAATTGTACATAATCCGGTAACAACCAAATTTAACATGTCGACGTAGTGAGTAGCATTTAACGTAGCTATCTACGGACGTGCTCTGAATATTCGTAGCAAGCATTACAAAAGCTTCTATATCAATATTTAAACATTTAGGGATTATTTAAGTTTATTGTCCTATTAAATTTGCGTTAAAATATTGCTTATCTTAAATTCATGAGATTAGATAATAAGGGTAATATTATGTGCGTTAAGATCGTCAACTCGCCGTCTTGTATGTACGAAAAAATATACTAACCGCTTGCCTTGTGTGAGAAAGAAAGAGATAGTAAGAGAGAGAAAGAGAGAGAGGGGGAGAGAGTTTTCATCTGTCGTCGTATAATCCTCAATAAGCTACAATGAAATTGAAAGGCGAAAAACAGAGAGTGGATTTTTTGATGACGCTAATAAATTCAGTTCATTTTATAAAATAACTAGCAGTTGCCCGCGACTTCGTCCGCGTGGAATTCAATATTGATGTATATATATGTAAACATATACATATATCTGGGCGAAAAATGTTCTACGGAAACCGTACATTTTTCCAGGATAAAAGCCTAAGTGATGTTCCAGACAATAATGTTTCTCTGTGCCAAATTTTGTCCAGATCTGGTCAGATGGTGTGGAGTTACGTGGTGACAAATGTCCACCCAAACATTCGCATTAATTTAATTTCCATTAATTAATTTCCTCATACAGAATTAATATTTAGCAATCTATATATAATAATATTATAAAATTAATATAATAATTAATAATAATTAACATAATAATTAATAAAATCAAGTTTTTATTATTGTATATAATACTAATTGTATGTTATATTTAAACAAGAGGTTGAAGAATTGCAAAAGAAATCGAGTGTTTTTCAATTTCTCCGACATAAAATTAATTCAAATCCGCTCGTTGCAATTCGAAACGAACGCCTCTAGGGTAACACAGAAGGGTAACGCAGAGCGTCGTTTTCTTACTACGGTGGAACATACTGCGAGCGCCAACCCGCCTGCTAAGCGTGGCGATTATGTCACATTTCCCGCCAATGATGCGATGAATGGGGGAGATCTATGTCCAGCAGTGGACGATCATAGGCTGAGATGATGATTAATTATTTTGATATTACTTATTGATGAGGTGAACAAGATTTGATGAAACCTTGTCGGTCGCTAATTTAATAATAAGCTGGTTATAATAAAATTGTAACCTACCGAATTAACATAGCCAATACCAGTACTATTGAGTGGAATTGGGCACCTCACTCATCAGACGAAATACAGAATACTTCCACTTCGCGTCTTCTGTAAGGTATAAATGCAGAATAGTAGAATTCTTATATAATAATAGAATACATAGGAATTATCGCTAAGGCTTTATAAAGTCTTAAATATGTTGATTTTAATAAAAAGAGAGATCACCAATTAAGAGAGGCCATTTCATCGCACAAAATTGTACTCGACGGGACGATTATTCATCGTTTTCTTTTGTGATAAATTTAAAAGAAATCCAGCAACTATTTTTTGAGGCCAACCTTTAGGGAATTAGGTTTATATATTTAAATATTCGTTTTATGTTATTCAATGAATAATACGTAATTTTTAGGTGATTTAATGTAAACTATCTATTCGTACCCGACTACGCCTGGTGTGATTCTTAATATTGCTCATCGATTATAAAAATATAGTCAATATTATTTATGGATATTGTAGCTCAACAAGTCTCTCATATTTGACTCAAGGGTTTTATGTACAATATGTTTTATTAGTGAAACATATTAAAAGGAGAGGGTGGGACTTATACCTTTTTAACCAGACATAACAAGTCTTTTGAAAAACAAATTTCTTATGTTGTTGTGCGCACGTTATTATATCTTATTTTTAACATCTGAAAATAGATTGAACGTATTGCTTTTTGCTGTTTTTATAAGTATCTATTTATTGTGAGTTGTATTTTTTTTATTGACTGACCGGTTGGCGCAGTGGTAAGATACTTGCCTCTCACGCTGCAGGTCGTGGGTTCGATTCCCACCCAGACAAACATTTGTCTGCTTGTCTTGTGTCTGGGTGTAATTATCGGTATATGTACGTATTTGCAAAAGAAAAGTATTAATATATGTAATATATCAGTTATCTGGTTTCCATAGCACAAGCTCTCCTTAGTTTGGGACCAGATGGCCGTGTGTGAATAATGTCCTCAGAATATTATATTATTATATTATATTATTTTTGCATGTTTCTTGGTAGTACTTTGGTTTTGCCTTAATGTATTCAATTCAACAAATGAATAAAAAATATTTTGTATTTTTGTTCTATGCTAAGCAAACCGAAAGAAAAAATATTTACAACAATATTAAAAACAGCAATCGTCCTATGAAAATGACCGAAGCTTAGTTACTTCCCTTCTTTAATTCAGTATTAGTTTACAATTCCGGCTTTCGTTAAGAACGATTCGTTTTAATTGAATCCTATAGAAAATATTCTCAATTAGAGACCGCACTTTACCGATATCGATATAGCCGGTGGTATTGGTGTATTTCTTGAGGCCTATATTGAAGAAGACTTTAAGAAATCGAAATTAATGTGAAGTAAATCTAACTAGATACTGACGCAACGTCGACGGCGTGAAAAGAATACAGATTATTTTTCTTATCAGAGAAATCAATATAACAGTTTAGTTTTCTTTTTAAAGATTGTGAGTATATAACTTAAGGGACTGTTTTGTGAATCAGTCCAATACAGCTTTTGCTAAGCGGTTTACAACATTTTGCAATGGTGGAATAAAGCCTATGATTTTATGTTTTGTAGACCTTACTGTAGACCTTCAATAATTATGTGACGAATTTTTTACATCAGGTCGTGTGCTTGTTTGCCGCATTCGACCAAAAGAAGTTTTTCACTTCGCACTAAGTCATAGTATTGTCTTATTATTGATTTTAAAGGCTCTGTAGGACCTTTGTTTACTTTTTGAATGGAAAACCTATCACATATCTACTATTTTATTTCTTAAATAATGTTAGTCTCACTCGCCAGATGGCGCTTAGATTAGTTTGGATGAAAATAAGAAATGAATACATGCAAAGCAGCGGGTAACAGCTAGTTACGAACACATCCTACTCATTTCGTAGCCGAAGGACATGGTAACTCATTCATGGCAACTTCGACGTATTTATTATAAAAGCAAGCCGTCATTACTTTAATAAAATATGGTAAGTATGCAATAGACAACGTTCATAACTAGACAATATTCAAGGCGAGTGTATAAAATTCAGATTCTAGATAATGTACTTTTATAAAAGGACGAATATTTTCTGCTGTTTCACTGGAGAATAATTCGAAATCTTCAAGTTATTGTCGATCATGGACGGGTTACGATGTTCTCGCAGAAGGCAATTTGCCTCATTTTTGTTGCACATTCGTAGACCTTGACATCCTTGATTTTTAATCATATAAGAAAAGTCTTTGAATATTTTGGTTTGTTATTTTCTCAATTATAGTTTATATATGATAGCCGAAAAGACTTCCTCGCAATGCAAATTCGAAATTTTTCTACATTCCTGTTATACGAACCAACATCGGCCTTAACTTTTATCAGTCATTAGATCATATAATTTTTATAATACCTGGATAACAAGAATATCAGAGTAGGTTTTTTCTTCGATGTCCTCGAAACATTTAGAAGAAAAAGTGATTATATTCTGTTTTTTTTATATTATTATTATCTTTTGAATAATGTAATGTAAACATTGTATAGTTTTTAAATATTGTTATTGTGAATGTCAACATATTATATAAATTTTTATTAAGTTTAGAAAGTGGGCGAAGGTTTGCTTATATATTTTTGAGAATTTACGTATACTACTCGATCTAGGCTTTTCTCCAAGGATCGTCATAAAGATCGGTTTTTTTCTGTCCTAATCTTGTGTTAGAGACTTGCCTAAATATTCTTTAAAAAAAACCGTTCAGTAATTGGTAAACAGTTGTAACACCAAGTAATGATAAAAGTATATAAAGAATTAAAAAAACAAACTTGTGTTTTAATGGCTTACTAGCTATACACTCCCCTGATTGTCGAAAACCGTTGTGAAGGTTTTGAGTTTATTGTATTCAGACAAACAGTGTGGAAAATTAGGTTTATAATATGTATTGATAAAAATAAAAAACGGATTCCCTATAAAAGAGTACAAAAGATGAAGATAAAATATTCCCTTAGCCTCAATATGCTTTACGCAGTTATCTTTTCTCATTCTCTTTATATGTGACGACACCGGCACGACTGACGGAGCGTGTGTTTGCCTTGGATCACTTCAAAGCGCTAACGTCACACAAAATATTGACTCTCCATCGATATCAGGCGACGACATACGACACTAATTATTCGCCGCGGTTCAACAGTTTCGCAATTATACCGTTTATAAATTTCGCGACGGGTCAATGACCTTGATATATATCATTATCATGTCAGTCATACACGTGAATCTGAACACAGATCTTACCAAAAAAAATGCTGAATTGAGAACTAATATTGAGATGCTGCCCTTGAAATGTGCTAGGATTGACTATAAGGTATTCCCTTGGTTTGAGGATGCTGTGACCAAAATTGTGCAATGTATTGCTTATGTAATTTGGACTCGTTGTTAGAAAGGATCAAAGAGGAAACAAATTTATGTTGTGGAAATGAGATGTATTGAATCAAGAAGTTTCCGAACGAAACTTCGATATATTGAATATGCATCATGGCTATGTGACAATGCGAACGTAGTTCCGATACATCGACAGACATGTTAAACCAAAACATGTTTTTACGAAAATGTTGCAGAAACATTTTCATAAAAACATGTTTTGGTTATTGGTGCAGACGATCATACCTAGATCTTATTTGTTATGATAGAGGTTAGGATGTCGACTTATTATTTATTAATATGAACAGTTAGTAATTTTATAGATAACCTGAAGTTTATTTGGCGTATAAAAAAAACTGAGACGCGAAAATAGCTGGAACTTTATAATAACATTCTACAAATAATTCCTGGGCAAATACTTGTTTTCGGTGTTTGATACCTTTTCGCAGCTCTCAAATAATCCGTTCCGATCTCAGTTTGGCACGCGGGGATCAGAGATTACCCTCCCCGTGGGCACACAGACAGATGCCGGCGACTACTTAGTAACTCTTGAGTAAATTAATAAATTAGTATTCTATTTTATTTCGCAGTTTCTTTGAAACTGTTTTGTTTCTACATCACATAAAATATAAGTCACAATTTCTAATAAAGTAGTTTAAATGCCTACACAAGACATAACTGCTTAACAGCTATGGATATACGAACAGTTATTTTTCACAAAAGGAACAGTTTCAAAAAATAAAGGGCACGCAAAGCTCTAAGGTAAATTTTCAATTGCGATGTTCTCAATTTTAAAATGAAATTATTATTTCTTATATTCCAATGTTCCTAATCTACATTTAGAACTATGAAAAATATGTTGTCTTCTGTACTTAATAAGTGTGCCATTTTTTTTAATAAACAGGATATCTTGAAGCCGGTAAAATTACGCTGAAAGATTCCTTTATAGTTTACAATGTACACAGGCTACGTGAGTGAAAGCTTGTTAAAGATTACTTATTTTTTATTTACTAAATATTATAATTTTATTTATTAAATATTTACTAAACCACCTTCAATTATAACACATAAATTACACAAGCTGTTCTATTAACCGAATTTCGTTAGTGTTGCCAGTCAAATAACTTTGACAGTACATAAAACCCAAAAGGACAGTTACCCGTTAATGTATAAAACGCGTGTCTACTGTTCATTTCTCAAACAAATAAAACCTCTTTTATTCTAGTCCGTTAGGATGTGATAACAAATTAATTTCAGTAGAAATAAATGGCAGGCAGGTAAATTCAATTAAGACGCGACTAATAGAAAACGTTATACAGACATAAACGGTTACTTTGACATAAATAGTTTGCATTTTTCCTCTATAGGTAATTTTTCGAATAGGAATAGTTTGTTTGTTTTAATAGACACGATAGCCGAGTTCTTATTGGATATTGAACCCTGAAATAAGCATCTATTAGCAGGAGCTTTTGAATTTTACTAACTCGGAACTCTAAGAAACAGTTAAGCGAGAGAAACATTTGCTTCAATTAGAAGAGTAACATATTCGTTGTCAGACTTTTTGGGAAGAGTTCATTGGAGGATTGTCTCGCTCTATTTCATTCCAGTAGTTTGTAAGATTATGGAATAACGGTTGAAGCGAACTCTTCCTACAACAGTGTCTTTATTGCTGGCTCTACTACAGTTTTGATCTCTTCGTTATATGGACTTCTACAAAAAATAAGAATATCTCATATAAAATAAAACAAGTAAAAATATACAAATATTATATAATATGTGCGATAGTGGTGTACCGGAACCAGTCCAAATAGAAATCCATTATATGTTTTATAAATGTAGTCAAGTACCTTTATTATTATATTTTCACCTAAAATATCAGTTAAATAACAGCCTTCATAAGCTGAGAAAATATACATTTTGTATTTACAATGTTACTTCGCCATTTGTCTTGAAATGTCGCGTTGTAATAACTAGGGACTTCAAATTGCATTACTTTCGCAAACATTCTGAAGAACTAATATTATCCTTCGGATGGCCTTGACAAGTTTACGAAGTAACGTTTTCTGAGTTGCGAAATCAACAAGTGTACAGCGAAATAATAGAATGGGATGTTTATACGCTAAAAAAATATTCTACGTTATTTATGACACATTAATGACATGATTGCACTAATGAGAAGGCAACTGTTGTATTCTTGAAATTATGGGGTCGGTAAAATGGGCTAAAGAATAAAAAGATTTGACACTAATTTATTAATTCACTTGAAAGCGTCATAAAGTAAAAAATATACTTCTTATATGAAGTAAATGTAATTAACATAATATTTACATTGAAAATGTTCAAGCATTGGGTCCAAACAATAGCATAAATTTTGGTTCTGTTGCGGATCGTTTAATTTCTGTTAAATTTTGTGAAAGTTGTGAGATTGTGAAGTGATATTGTATAAAATGGATTTGTTAGACGAAAAGTTGGTTTCGTCAAATATTTTGGAATTTATGAATTTTAGTGTAAAAAATTAGGTCTTGATTTGGCTGGCCCACAAGACTGACCGATGATCTAGATGACCGATGGTCGCGGGGGTGCACCGAATGAGAATAGCAAAGAACCAATATTTATTGCGAAACTTGTGAGTTTTTGGTCTAAAAATGGAAAATAGAATTACTAACTTACTGAACTAAATAACAAAAATATATGATAATAATAATGCGAATGTTCGAAAAATAATTCCACACGATTATTAATTTTTATATTTCTTATCTCACATAAGATTTTTATCTTACAAATATTACATCTTACAGAATTCCGATTTTCATAGAATAACAAAAACAGTATTGGCCGAAGATGAAAATAACGGAAATATTTTCGGATCCATTAATTTCGCATTAGCGTCGCCGCGTTGATTTTTTCTCTTTCATGGCAAATATGGCATAAATTACCCTTAACAAGTGTCTGTGATGTTGTAATACATATTATTATGAATAAAACTAATAAAAATTGATATGTATCCACGCCTGTAACCCAGAGAGGTAAGCAGTGATTACGGATTTCCATTTAGCGCGTACATACATAGCGCGAGGTATTATGTATTTACATGCTTGTCTATTACAGGTACTACCACCTTCGTAAGGGTCCTTTAAACAACGGTCTGATTTTATTCTCCCAATAATCATTTGCAGTGCTCCCGATTTCATTTCTCTTTCCCATCCCTCCTCCTTTCTTTTCTCTATTTTCTACACTAATGTCAAAACGTCTACTGCTAAAGCGATTGGGAATTAAACAATGTTATTCGCTGGTTGCATTCCAAAATATGACAGTATAAAAATAATAAGCATTATAGACTAAAAACTATATTACTTCTGTTTTTAAGCATACTTAGGACATAATGGAAACGACAGAGAATGCCGTACGGATATAAATTCCTCTACTAAATCACTAGTGTGTCGCAATAAATAAGGTTTTTCCAGCACCGCAGGAGTAAGTCCAGTTTTGGGCGTAACAAACAAAATAGTTTTTAGTAAATAGATAAAAATCTCTCACGCCTCTAATCCTTTGAAGGTGGACAGGGGCATTAAGTGCTCTTTATGTTTAATGATGATGAAATTGTAGCTAAAATTTAAATATGAATTAGCTAGCTATAGAAACGATAATCCGTAGCTATATTTGACATCTTAAGAATTTCTTTCGGCGATATGAACTAGATAGCGGATGCTATAAACTATAACTTAAGGGACACTATTGTAGATCGAAAATCTTTTTTATAAATGATGATGATGATATATATATATA
>DWLR01000379.1:0-26770 GCA_018246295.1 Papilio alexanor hazarajatica
ATATTGTTATGTTATCATACGCAGATTTAAAATATTTTGCAAATTATAACCTGTGTACAAAGTGGTCTCAAACTTTTAGCCGGCAGTGTACATTTGAAATTGCTGATTGAAAGTGAGATTCAAAATTATATTTTTGTAAGATAATTTAAACATAAAATAACCACGACTTTAATTTAATTGAAATTATGCAGTTTATATTTAATACTGTATTCAAAGAAATAACATAAAACTGTAATTCTTATCACGATTGTTGTGATAGAAATTGAAGAAAAAAAGCGCTTATTAAAGGTGGCTTACATCCATATTATATTATTTTACATCATCGCTGAATTACTATTACATAAACTAAGCAAAAAAAAAAAACATTTAGCTTATATAATTGAATTGCATCAACTGGCCATTTCGCAACAGCATTACATATGCGAAAAGTTAACACGCAAGTTCTTGGAACAACAATAGCAACTTTTTATGGGTGATTTTTTTATTCATTATATGCATCGAGTATTGTAAAAGCGTGAATTTTCTCAATAAAAACTAGTTTGATTACCACTTTAACAAGAATTATATGTCATTGCAGAATAGCAGATTACCGCATCTCATGCGTCTAATATTTTCAAGGAAGCACTAATATCGTAAAGCTCTTTGGAATGTCTGGTACTAAAATACATTTTAGCGAGATTTATAATATGGAGACATATTTATTGACGTTTTTTGTTCATAGCTCATATTAAGTGTAAGTAAATGATGTTGGTATATTTATCAATCTGTAAAAGATATAATTAATAAAATCATAAAAAAACATTGTTGAATTAGTCACAATTACAAAGCCTGTCAGCATACATAACATATAAATAAAAATAACATGTAAATACTTTAGGTCCACTTCTGTCACGAAGATCTGTCTCGCTCTCTCATTCACTTGTCTATTTTCGAACAATTTAAAGCTGGAATTTTACCGGCAGTAATTTGCCCCGCATTTATGAAGATGATGTAATATATATTGGTGGTGTAATTACAAATGTAAATGTTGCAATGACCTGGGTGCGGCGGGCAGGCGGTGTGCGCACCGATGTTCCCCCTGCTCGAGGTGAAGCCGCCCCTCGTGGGCGCACTGCCGCCCCACCACCTGCTACCGCCGCCGCTACACGAACACCACCTTGTGAGTCCGACCGCTCCGCAGGCTGCCTCATAGAGACTATCCACTATACTAAGTCTGCAAGACTTACACCCCATCCTCCCCGCCACTACTCACTCTTACTCTGTCCATGAGACGCTCCACCCTCCTCTCACTTAATCGGTGTTATTATATTCATGGTCTCTTCAAACACAAATGCCCACCTGCCACTACTCGGTCTGAGTCATTAGCATCTTCAATAGCATTTCTAAATGGCAACAGATTTCACAATGTTTTTTTTTATTCAAGTTTCTACAACGAATTTCTTTAGTTTGTGTTAGATACATGTTAGTAAATATAAACCTTCGACCGTTCTTTAAACTGTCATAAAACGACGTACAACTTAAATGTTTTCTCCTTCGTGGCTGACAAAAAATTAAAGTCCCGTAGCTCATCCCAATGAAACTGTAGACGTGTTTCTGAGAGTTTCCTAAACACCTGGTAAGGATTATATGTTGTTAAGCTGGCTTCAAGAGTTACCGTAGCGAAGTTCAATGCAAGTTCAAAACAAAATATATTCTCAATAAATACCTCATATTTCTTAATGAATGTTTCCTGAAAACACCAATTTTATATTCCACCAAGACCATTTTTTTAAAGATTCATTTTTTTTTGCGAACAAAGTTCAATAAAACTAAAGTGTAACGTATCAACAAAATTCAAAGTATAAACTTTTAATATTTCAACAAAAAAATTTTATTTAACATAAAATTTGTAAATTTTTGTTTATAAGCCGAAGCCAACTTAACAAATCATCAATTATATCCATCGGAATCCTACCCCATATGTTTACTATTGATATCTCTATGAGGCTGCTTGGTACGGAGTGTTATTATGTGATTGGTGCTGCCCCGACTCCCTTGAAAATGGTTTGGATGTGTGGTGTCGAACCCCTATGTAGCAGTTTCACCAATTGACAATATATATAGTATTTAGATCCCCCAGCAGTATGGAATGTAATGGTTAATTTCATTTTCTTTGCGTTGTTTATACCCCTGTGCTTATAAACCCCTGTATGTTAAACCCCGTCATACATGCACTTAAATCCCCGGTGGTACCGCCTAATCGACGCCATATTTATAATATATGTAGATAGACGCCCCTTATTAATTTCAGCACACACGACCGTGAACTATAGTCGAAACATGTAGTCAAAAACACATCGAGCTTTATCTGTTTGTTTTCTGGCATCGCCGAGGTATCGAAGCTTTTAGGTTTTTTAAATTCACCGTAAGATATAAAGCAATTTTTTTTTATCAAACATTCCCATAAATGCACCTTTCCTTTTTTGCCTTTACCTCGCCTCTTCCGATAAAATTTATTTGTTTATGGTATCGATTATTAACAATAAAGAAGCATGTCAGAACCGTGTTAAAATGATGATATTTATTATTAAAAAAAATAATAATAAAGAACTGTAAATTTTGCCAATTCCTAACGATATATTGGATTTGGGCAGCATCATTCAAAACTCACAATGTGGTCGGAATCCGGTTTTAGTACAGTGCTGAGAAAATTCGCAAAGCCATATGTCACCTTAATGTCCCACATCTCCGATCGACAACAGATTATACACAGAGTATGCTTAATTCAGGTATTGTGACCATGTATCGACCTCGTGACCCTCCAGAACTTGCGTGCTTATAATCTGAATTAATTATACTCACTTTTTGCGAATTTTCTTAGAGCGATCTAGTGATTATTTTTATAATCTACTTTCTACCCAGGTTACCCTATCCAGCGATCCCATCCCGGCAATGTCATTGAAGACGAAAACAAGCAGCTGGAGCTAAAATGTTTTGAATACATTTATTATATTTTGGCAACATGTTTTTCAGATTGTTATCGAGAGCAATCTGGTACCGCAGTTGTGTACACAAATGCGATATATTTTTGTTATATTTATGCGTTGCAGAGTATTGTAAAATCTTCATAATCTTGCCAGTTCCAAACAGTTGCGGCGTAAAAGGCCAAATGGGTATCAGATAATTAACAAAAAGGTTTTTTGATGTTATACTAAAATACGTGGTGGCAACGAATGTGTTAAAATATAATACAAACATTGTGTTGCTTATTTTCAAATTCAATTTTCAAAATTAGGTTTCTTATTTCAATTATTCACTTTATTTCTTTTTGAACGATTTTACAATGTTCCGCAGATGCTTTGGCTTAATAAATAATTCCTTTTTTAATGCTATCGTGTCTACGAAACTTATAGATTGGCGGGCTTGCTAAATCACCGTTAGCCGGTCTCGCGGCACTGGGTCTTGGTGGTCTGGGACCTGCTAACACCAGCGGATTAAACCCGGCAGGTAGGAAACTACGCAAGTATCTTTTTTTTAACACAAATGTGTATCCTAACCCCTGTCTTCTACTATCTTACAATTGCGTTGTGTTATTTTAATTATTAGACTTTTACTGAATATAAGTGAAAACAAAGTTCCATACTAAATGAGTTCAGTTCAATTTATTTACTTTTAAAAATTAATCAAAAATCAAATCAGCACAGTAATTTTGCTTGGATATTAGCTTCATCTATCATCACAAAATATTAGGAAATGCAAACGAAAGAATAGAAACGAAGAAAACGTAGAACAAAAAAGACGTGTAGAAACTCAGAATCGAACATTGTATCCACCAGACCATACCGCCAGATGACGCCACAATCTGATAAATGTTGCAGGAGGCGGGAGTTCGGCAAAAGACCAATGGATTCCTCCTCTGGACGTCAATGATTTTAATAATTTCCAAAAATTCCAGCATTGGCCGCACTGGCCGGATCTCAGCTGCGCACCGCGAACCAGGGCCGCAACCAGCCGGCTACCAACCAGCAGTCGCACGAAATGACCGTGCCCAATGAACTCATCGGGTGCATCATTGGCAAGGTATATATGTCATTTATAATCAACAAAAATCAACTGAGTGTATCGCTATGACCCTCCGTCGAATAATACGAATCTAAAAAGCTCACCCTTAGAAATCAATCACGCCGTTTACAAGAGGTCTCAATGGGGCGACGACGACATTTATACCCGCGAAACACATCGCCCACCTCCAGAGTCAGTTCGGCAAAGAAAAAGTAATCAAACCTTATCCTAATAATGCAGTCTGATTTGATAGCTGTAAGCAAAACATACTCGGGCGGGTAGCCAATCCTAATCAATAAAATTTAAAGTAATTTTTGTGATTACCATCGGTTGAAAACCCTTTACTGAAACCACAAAAATCGTTTAAATTTGTTTTTACTTTCAAGTCCTAATTGCGTTGCATTTTTATCTGCCGCCACTTTTGGTAAGATCGGACACGTTTTCTTATAGTGAGATTCACTCCAAAACTTTCCTGGGAACGTCACTGGGACTGGGAAGAGTGTGTATTATCCCTGACCGTTTAAACACGTTATTATATATTAAACTGAATGTTGTAGGGCGGTACTAAAATAGCGGAGATCCGTCAAATCTCTGGCGCTATGATCCGGATATCCAACTGCGAGGAGCGCGAGGGCGGCAGCACCGACCGCACCATCACCATCACGGGCAACCCCGACTCGGTCGCGCTCGCCCAGTACCTCATCAACATGAGGTGAGTGCTCTCTCAATGTACAACGCATTCCAGCTTTCCATCCGAAAGTCCAAAGTTAAATAGCATCCTTACGATCTTCCTTTGAATTATCTTTTACCTATTTGGGCCGCGTCGAAATATTCCATCCACAAACAACCGCCTGTGATGATTTGCCTTATTAATTTTGTCTTTGATGTAATTGTTGCATTGATTGCTAACGTAGTTACGGTATACTAAATTATTTCTCTACTTAGTGAAGAAATAATTTACTGCACATGTAAATAAACTTCAAATCCTAAATGTTTCTAAGGCTGTAAGACCAGGGTTTCTGACTGTATTTTCATGATTCCATAACTACATAGTTTTTAGTGACGATATCATGTGAGCACATACAGAAAACAGATGTTGGACAAATTGTTTTATTATTATCAAGTTATGTATTAACAACACAATTGTTGCAATTGTTTGAACACGCATTTACACATTAACAATAATTTTAAAAGTGTGCCATCAAAACTTGTCTGTGCCCTCAACTTGCAAATACAAGCAATACAACATGTGTTGTGTAAATTATATAATTCAGACAATGGAATCATCATATATAAATATGTCTAAATGAGATTGCTCTTTGTACATTTTTTCTTCGAAATTAAACAGAACATTCTATTTAGGTGATTTAACAAAGGTTAAAAATTGTGATTTTTATGTGTTTGAAAATTAAGATCTAGAAATCCTCGCCTTAAAAATATTTTTCTCAAAAATGAAGGTCCGGAAATCCTCGCCTTAAAAATATTTTTCTCGAAAATTAAGGTCTAGAGATCCTCGCCTTAAAAATATTTTTCTCGAAAATTAAGGTTTAGAAATCCTCGCCTTAAAAATATTTTTCTCGAAAATTAAGGTCCAGAAATCCTCGCCTTAAAAATATTTTTCTTGATACTTTATCCAAGGTCAAGTTATCACAGTACTGATTCGAGCGAAATAACATCTCTGAAAGTCGCTCTGAAATTGAAAATTTGATCGGCGCGGCCCGCTTTGTCGCCTGGCCCTTTACAACAATCCAGTCCCGCTCCCGCAGTGTGGAGCTCCAGAAGGCGAACCTCGAGGGTAGCACTTCGGGGGGCTCGACGGGTTCTTCGAACAACCCCCTGGCCTCCGCCATTCCTCTCGCGCAACTCCTCACCAAGACCGGCGCCCTCGGAGCCCTAAATTCCCTCACCGCCCTCGGCGGCCTCACAGACCTCCTCAGCGGCAACAGCACACAGCCCGTGCAGACCACGGGTGTCCATCGCAACCACAAGACCTTCAACCAGCGACGCCAGGACGACGAGTCGCCTTCCAAATCATCAAAGGAACGAAACAAATACAATCCATACTAAACGTCAGCAGTCGATCGACTACTTTTCTGAACTGAAGTCATCCAAAGAGCGAATGACCGCCGAAAGGCAGGTCTTCGGTTTATTTACTTCGTACATTTAGTTTTGTAAGAAATATTATTTAAGTTGTAATCAGTTATTTGTGACTAACATAAAATCACCGTATGAATCTTTTTTGTTTGTAAGGAACATTTATATAGTTTATATTGTATCTTATGAACAATATTTATTATAAACCGTATGTCGATTGGCACTTTGTGTTAATGGCACATACAGGTTGACAAACTATTTGCAGTAAAATATATACTATCATTTTTATACAAACTGTTTTTGACGAATTATAAAGGATATTAAATTATATGGAACTCAAAAGATAAATCATAGTGTACATACAATATTTGATCTCGGTAAACCGCGTTTGTTATTTGCTATAATTGAAAATATATCGATTTCATATTTTTGTACAAAGCATAAACAATGTGGATTGTGTATTTTGATAATAAATCAAAAGATCTTTTTGTTAAATTGTTTCGCTAAGGGTGACAGTGCAAAATCAAAGTGTGTACTTATATCGCAGGTTTTTTTAAAAGTAGTAAATACATCATATTTATTTAGTACGCCACTTATAAAAAAAACCAATGCTTCCGTTTTGATCCGGTCATTTGGAATTAAAATTTTTAAAGCTGCTTAATGGTTTAGTAACACGTTTCTTCAAGAACAATGACAATAACAAATTACAATTGTGAAAATATTCTTCTCTTCGTTGACCTTCAATAGAAAATTTCTGTGTAGAAGTTCAAAAAAAAAGTACATTAATAGCTCCTTATTCGATATATTCCGTACATATTATGCCCTGCGTATTCGACTTGGAAGACGGAAACCGCGAATCTGGAATGTTAAAAGTTTGTATTTGATCGTAAGGATACCTTCTAAAATCTTTTAAATAAAAGAATGTCCAATAAAAATATTTAACTATATATTTTAACAATAAAATATATATTACTACTTACTATTACCGACAGGATTAGGCTTACATTTTGAAAATGATTTTCAGTTCGAATCGAAAAATACTCAGCTGTGTCGTTAGCGATTTTGCATTTTAAAAAAGACATTTATCTCCACAGATGACTCACTTTCAATGATGAAAACACAAAGTTCATATGCCATACGGCTAAACTCAGATTTTTCAAGTTTAATGAAAACTTTTCAATGCAATCGAAGACTTGCGGAGTTAAGGGTTCCCCTAAGTCAGTCTTACGTCGAAATAATTGAGTTGCATATTTTGATTCTCATAATGAAAGCACGAATAGCGTAACCGGGAATAAGGAGCTTTTACTGTATACATCAGTATGCGCCTAGTATACTTTAGCGCTTTCTGTAAAGTTTTATCACTAAGTGAAACACAAAATTCAAGAAAAATTATTTCATTTCAATCAAAAAAGTGTAACTTATGACATTATAAAATCATTTCTTTAAAAAAAAAATTATAACACAAGTTGGCAAACGAGCAAGCGGTCGCCTGAGTGACCACTGCCCATAGACATCTGCAATAAGCTATTTCGAGCTGCAGATACGTCGCCTTGCCTGCCTTTAATAGACAGGAGGAGATAGGCAGAAAAATTGACATTTCCATCTCCTATCCTCTTTCCCTTCCCACCCTTTCCTTATTAGAAAAGGGTGAGAAGAGTAAGAGGACTAAAATTAGGCTTCCGGCGCCTATCAGTGAAGGTCGTCAGTACACAACAACAGTACATTCTGCGTAGCGAATTGTACTGTCATTATTATTCTCATGTCATTATTAACTCATCAGGCATCGAACAACTGCTTCCTTTATTTAAAAAAAACTTAGCATCGATGAAGGTATATGTAATTTTAATATAAAATATTAAAATTAATATTTTTTTCGTTTCGAGAACGTTTTCGTTGAAGCTAATGATTTAGTGTACCATTAGAAAATGAAAAGTTCACTGTAATAAAAAAAATATTTGAATTTATTACTGATATCTTTAAATACACTACTAAAATTTTCGCAATCTCATATTCAAACATTTTTACATAGGTTTTCATACATTTTCACACTATTTAAAATTGTTTGTTCTTCGATCACACCATTATTCCATTGTCTGTAATGAAGCACTTTAATAAAATTAAAATTTTAAATTGTAAGGTTCACTGTTTGTTGAATTACTTTTTTGCAGTTCACTATGTTTTGTTTGTGAGTTATATATTTTTTTAAATTCCAATGGATTTAATAACTGTCTAGGGATCGTGACAATAGTAGTAAATACATAGAAGCTTAATGACTCGTAAGGAATGCAGATAGCTTTGCGACGATATAAAATTAAGACTATTGAAAATTAAAAACAGGGTGTTTAACGCAGGCATCAAACTGTACTTGCTATTTTGACAAAAAAAAAATATAAAAAATTCGTGTGATGTTTTTAATAAAGTAATTAAAGTAACGGCTTAACTCACTTATAGTCCGGTATGTACCGCCTGTGTGAGGCGAGACGCGACCGCCCGCTGATGAAGGACCCCCAAGGTCATTCATCAGCGCCAGTGTGAATGTTTAACGGGCTGATTAACGAGTTAAGCCGTTATTTTAATTAATTTGTGATATACAATACGCCAAGCGTAAATAATTTTGTTAAACTAACTCAAATATTTTGTTAAATACATTAGGGGTATAGAATCCAAACTAGCTGTATCCAACAATTTTGTAAAATGTTTTTTTTTAATAGTAGCTGATGCGAATCTTTTTTCTTCAGATTGCACGTGACTTAGATGTTATTACAAAAAAAAACACACAGACACAGATTGATACAACTTATTTGATACCAAATAAGTTGTATCAATTCTCGGGGTTAAATGGAGTTCGAATATGTAAATGCCGAATGTACCCCTGATGCATCTTCTATGAAAACTTAGTTTTACACAAACGATAATTAAAGTTAAATAACAGTAAATATACTAAAGCTTAATTATGTTTATCATTTAAAAAGAAAAAACATCTCTTCCAAAATTACAATGAATATATTTTACGTAATTTTTCACATCATAAAATGTTCTAACTTAAAGTATTTGTAGTCCCAATCTTACGTAAATGAGATGAAGTTTTACCTTAAAGTAAATTAACTTTATTGCGATTACTACTCCTAATTAAGTCGACTATATCTGTATTTGAGAAAACACTGAAATTAATTTAATGTATTCTTTAGTTTCAATCATAAGTGCACTAATTTGATTGGAATTTTTTGATTGAAGTGCACTACTTATGATGCTTTATAATCGCTGTATAATTGAAAATTTAAAAAAAACCGACAAAGTAAGAAAGTATGGTTTGATGCCACTAATTGAGTATCAGCTCTGTATTTTTAAAATGGGTGATGATACGAAAACATTTGTATCGATAGATTTATGTCAATATTAACATTTATATGTATCACGAAAAAGAAGTATATCGTCATCAGTTTATTCGAGTTGTGGAAAATATATTTCTTAGATTGTGTGAGTAGATGATTTTATGCGCGATGCGCTGCACTGTCCTACGTTTGATGTTTGACCATTTCTCTCAACGGTTTGATCGATTGTTAATATAGACGTAGATCGGAATGTTTTATATTTATATCTTCTAAAGTTAAGGTTATTATTAATTATAATTAGCAGGCGATCTAGATTCTTAGCAGTGGCAATGTGAACATTACCAACGATATGTAATCGGCCACGAAAATTACACGAAGGGTTCCGTAACGACTGGTCTGTAAACAAGTGGAGCGCGTGAGAACCCGCAGTCTGTGAGAAATCGCAATATAGGTTATTGCCTACACAATGTCTTATTACTTAGTGTGAACTTGAAAATCGAGGTCCAATTCAAATGTTTTTAAAGTTAGATGTAGTTCCGATCGGGAAGTCACAATATTTAGCTGCCGATATCGTTTTTATTTGTAGTTAAATCATGTTAATTTTATGATAATAGCCATTTTCATCGTATCTATTCAGGTGTCGTATTACTCGCTAATATCATTAAGTGAAAATATTGTTTTAAGTAAACACTTAATAAAGTAATAAGAAAAAGTGTGCGTTTCATTGATATACGTCGCCCTTGTATAATATTTTGTATGTGTCAAGTGCAGGTTAACATTAATTTAATGCTAATCCAAGAACCCACGCCATATTCCTGTAGACCAAAACATTCCCGTGATACCTGACACGCCGATCGGTCCATCGAGTACCTACATCCTCCAGCCAACCGGATCATCCAATCCCGGTAAGATGTCTCCTTTACATTTTTATTTTCTTTCCTAGAATATCCACAACATACAATATCTAAAATTATATTTAGTCACGACCTAATGAATATCACGACATTCCTTGCGTCTCCGATTCCATTGTCCGGTAAATGTCTGTTAATTTGTTAATGCGTATAACTGTCACATCAATGAATGTTCTGTTCGATAATAATCTTATAGTGTTTGTGGCCATTTCAGGATCACAATGGAGACGGCCGGGCTGCCGCTGCCCGGGTACCATTACATCGCCCCGAACCACATCGTGAAGGCGCCGATCCATTGAATGGGGCTCCGCGGGCCGGCTCCCCGCGCCTACTTCTGCCCGCCGCACTATGGGAGTCCACCTCCGATCTACTATTTCTAGAGAGAGACCAGAGAAGGGAAGAGGGAAAGCGATTGGCAAATAACGGAACATGTATGTTTACATTTGTTACGAGTTTATAAGTATTTTAGATATTCTTATATTTATTCTCCACTATTTAAATAAATAATGTGAGAGGAGTCGGTCGCGCACTCGGTTATCGAGGACGGTGATATAATTTGTAATGAGAAGATTGAATTTAGATACGTGTAAAATTGAGAATAAAAAAGAAGATTTAAAGTGACTGACGTTTTAAAAGATAATTTTTGATCAGTCCTTGAACAGTGAACGCCGAAAACTAAATGAATCTCACCGAGGGAGGGTCGGGTCGGATTCTTTTTTTCGTTCTAACCTCGTTCACTGTTCATAGATTAAAGTTTACGACATCGGGTGTCGAGTGAGCTGATCGAATTTACTATGTATGGATTTAAGCGGTCGATTGATTCAATTATCCGTTGGAATTATTTTTTATCATGTAACGATCGCTATGGATCGAGAGACGAATGGGAACGTTTGAGATAATTTTTATAGAGTGACGACGGTATAAAGTAGGCGTAGATGACTGTCGAGCGAGCTCGGACGCGCTATCGTAGCGTTAGTATTAGATTAGCGAACAGAGTGAGAGGGTCAAAGACAATATTTGTAAATAACTATGGTAATTGCCTGGAAACATTAGGTATTACAGTAAGCGGTCTTATGCACTGGCCGGCTAATGGGACCGCCGGGCGGCTCCCAATTAGAACATTATTCCAAATACATCAAATTCAAACGTAAGCATATCAAAACATTGCATCACATCCGTAGTCGAGCCGCTCGTGTCTGGCGCGACGGGACCCAGTGCATAGGATAACAAGCAATGCGTCATGGCACGCGTCTGCACGAAACCGATGGGATCAAATCCTTTAAGAAACTTACCGTAAAACAAGGAGAAAAGAAATTAATAAAGTCGTCTACGATCACAAAAAAGACGTTAGTTTTTAAAAATAATAGTGTTGCTAATTGTGATAGTCTTCTAATTTATTTATTATTCAAAGATCTCTAAAAATAATATACACCTTGTGTACATCGGCTACGGGAAATTTTAATTCGATTTTATGATATTGGTCCAGGGATCAAGCCAAAGATTGTTAAAGTTTGTTTAAACAATAATAATGTTGTGGATTTATGCTAAATTATTCTGGGTATAGTTTAACACTTAGTATTTGTAATGTAGAGCATTTTATTTCACTAATTTTATTACCCTCTCCAGAAAGCTCATTGTATTTTAGAAATAGGTCAAAGTTATAGTTAGGCCGAGAAGGTAAATGTCATATTAAAAAAAAAGAAAAATCAAAATAAAAAAGTCTTAGTATAAAATAGATTAAGGTAAGTATAGGACCAGTATATGTACATGCTTTTCAGTGAACTCGTTTAAAAGACAAAATATTTAGTGCCAAGAAAATGATAAACTTTTTGTGCCAAAAATAAATATACATCATAGGCGAAGGTGTTAACGGGACCCACTATTCGCTTAATATTGACACATTGAATGATGTAATTACTAAGAATAATTCTAATTTTATCCACATACATATTAATTTGCGCACCCTAGATGTAAGTAAACACGCTTAGAATTTATATTTCATATCCCAATATGAACTTTTCCTCGTGTCTTCCCTTCTGTATATTGATATGAAACTGTAAAAATAATTGTATGTGCCAAAGCTGTGTCTGAACTGATCTATGGATTTCTATGTGAATGTATAAATTTTAACAGTGACAGCTCTATTTGTACTAGTCAAATTCGTCTGAAATCGAAAAGACAATTCTATGAAATGTTTATACACTCTAGTCAAAATTTTTCAATTGGTATTTCTATAATTATTATTTTATTCAAAAACTATATGGATATTATTATCGACGTGTTATCTTTTTTGTTATTTTCGTTTGATCTTACTTTGGTTTTAAATAACTTAGCAATAAAATATGATGAAATCAATTATTTATATAAAAAAATGCATATAAGACAATGTATAGAGCTTTGTACATTTAAATATAACAGGTAAAACTAGATTTAAATCGTTAGCCGTAACGCGATAACGAGGGAGTTATGTGTGTAAAAAATACTAGAGAGAAATTTCTAGCTGTGATTATCACTGGAATGCACTTTAGTGCGGAATGCTGTCAGAGCTTAAAATAGGTAGTGTCAAAAATCTTGAGCATTGTACTTCTTGCGACTCTTGGTTAATATGTAGACTTCGATTTGTTGGCAAAGAACGGTATTTGAGTGATTACTGATGCCTTAGATTGGCTCGACCTCTTCGTAACAAGTGAATTATAACGCACTAAAAAAAATCGTAATATTTAAAGTGCTCAAGTTATTTGTTATAACCTACCTTCGGTCGGTTACAGGAAGTGGGAGAAAAGGCTTTATTAGCTCTCAACTTTGATCCGCTCTCCGTTGCGTTATCAAGGAAACATCTGGTAGCAAATGCATTTTATATTTTTTGTATTACGTGTGCACAATAACAAGCAAATCCTCGACCCCCTTACCGCTTCACCCCTGCGGTTGTACACTGCGGTACAAAAACAGTACGCGGCAGTGACGACATCGTTCGAGTCTGCACTCGTGGCAAATAAATATAGAATGTGAAAATACAAAGAGTAACTACACTTTCGAACGAAAGACTCTGTATTGATGTTGTTGGTGCGTGTTATATATTTAGTACAATGCAATTTTAAATAATATTAGCGAATAGTAATAATTTCATGTCGTGTATTATTGTTTGTGTATTATCGATTCGATGTAATATTATTATATTATATATATATAATTATATTCGTGTTAGCGTAGCTATTAAAACATTGTTACTGTTATTTTGATTTGCTCAATTATTTAAAATGTTTACGTTAGCTAGTGATCATTGTAATTAACTTTTGTGTTGGATAGTGACCTAGTTGGAATCTCAGTGTAGCTGTGATGGGAATTTTCGAATAAAGACTTAGTTTTGCAATGTATTGTGAACCGATGCGTAGATTTATTAGGTATATAATGTTAGGGGCTTTGTGTACACTTCTGGACTGTTTTTGCAATGTATTAATGTCGTGTTATGATAGGCGTTTGTAAAATCTATTGACGAATCGTTCGCATTGACTTTTAAAGTTCAGCTTACAGCTTAAATGAGCCGTTTAGTAAATTTTTATTGTTTGACGTTGTTTGCGTCGATGCTGGTGATGTATCGACATTGATGTAATAATTTGGTTAATTTAATAATAATGTATTTTTTGTTGAACGTTATGAATTATTAGCCTTTATTAACAGGGTCAGATTGCGCTGTATAATAGAGCAATTAATATCAATTTTAACATATATTTACTAAATGTAATAGTAAATTTTTTAAAACTTTCGTGTTAGCACCTTAATTTTTTCTTATTGCACCATTTTTCAAAATCCCAATTTTGAATTTCGTGGCAATAAATACATTGATAGTCTACCGAATGTATTGTATTTGTAATGTATTTGGAATTTCCCTCATATTTCGAATTTCTTCTTCGACTCTAGGGGAATGTGCTAAATGATACATATTTTGCTATTTTCGTCACTTATCTAAATCCGCATACAGGTTCGGACGATTGGGTAATAAGGGTTGTGTAATTTGTTATGCATATACAATATATTTAAAAAAAATATTTGCTTCAATCCCTTTAGATACGATTTATTTAGTACCTATTTCAGACGGTAACTTACGCTGTAGACTACCAGGGTAATATGAAATACATATAGTGTCCTTCTAAGTTTACGTCACTTATAGTTCAAATTAATCCAAAAGCTTATAAGTAATATTCTAAACAAAAACTAGCTTTGAGTATAAGAACAAAGTGAAGGTAGTCGGTAAATTTCCTTAATATAAATACGGCACGTTATAACTTTTAATTGTCTGCAATCATTAGACTTCGTTGCATAAACACTGTCCTAAACGTGATAAAGTAAGATGCACTAATATCAAGTTGTCAAAATGTTCTGGAATAAAGGGATATAAAAAAAAGTTTAGTACAGTCAGTGTAAGCTACAGTCTTCAGTATACGAAAAATTCAACGTCTTTTTTAGTGTCTTTGATTCCGACTGTACCATTTTTTTTGTTTCTGGGCGTAAACAGTAATGGTACTTATCGACTGAATATATATTTAAGGATAGTGTCGAAATTGAAATAATTTGTGTCACTTCGAAATATTGAAAACAAAGCATTTATTTTTTTCATATCATTCGCCATAAACGTATACGTCATATTTTAATGGCTGCTATTATCATTTATAAATTAATGTCATCTCAATCGGGGACTCAATATCAATCTAATAAGATAAAATGTTTTTGTGATGGGGCAATGCATGTGCAACCATTTTTGTCCCTGTTATAATGAGGTCCTATCTTGAAAATCCTTCATAAATAAAGGTTTTTTATACTTCACAAGCAAATACAATATATATAAGAAACTAACATTAAAATGCACTAAGGCACAAATTCATTTCTTTGTTTTATCGATCAATGCCTGAGTAAAAATACATTGTAATGGATTTAAAGATGGGACCTGTACTAGCGTAGGTCAATAAATTCGGTGGTGTTTAGATAGATCACATACGTACGTAGAGATTTTTTAATTTATAATTCACAATTTTAGATATAACTCGTCATATCTTTAATGTATCACGTCTATTTGTCAACATATCGTTTTTGTGAATTGAATTGATTAATGTTATAATAAATATAAATGTTGTACTTACGGTTGCAGTATACTGTCATTGCGGTTAGTTTCAATAATAATTAATGTTTGTTTTCATTATGTTAATTCAATAAAGTGTGTAAATAATTATGTATTTCATTTTCAAACCCTATTTACGATTAACAAGAACAAGGATTTTGTCGAAGTCCAATTATTCAATCATCAGCTACTGTTAAAATAAAATATTTTGTACACCCCGCCCTAAGCAAGAACGCTTATGTGCGCATAAGACAAATGCGTGCTGTAGTTTTGGGCCCCATATAAATGTTCGCAATACCAAATGCAATGCAGATGCAATTGATTGACCGGTTGACGCAGTGGTAAGTTACTTGCCTCTCACGCCGCAGGTCGTGGGTTCGATTCCCACCCAGAACAAATATTTGTGTGCATGAAATGTCTGTTCGTCTTGTGTCTCAGTGTAATTATATATATATATATATATATGTATGTATTTACAAAAAAGTATTAATATATATATATATATATATATAGTACATCAGTTATCTGGTTCCATAGCACAAGCTCTACTTAGTTTGGAATCAGATGGCAATGTGTGAATAATGTCCGAGAATAGTACGTTATTATTATTAATGACCTATCACTATACGAACGATGTTCATTTCCAAAGTGAAGAACAAGTACATACAAGTTCAGTTAACACAAGGCCAGGCAGTTTATTAGGAAGTTGGCTGGCCCTGGCTGAGAAGCAAAACAGTTTATTATCACGCAATTCAAACTTTATGACGGCTCGCAATATCGTACGAGTCGATGGGCAAAACACAATTTTAGATATCAGCGGGACGCGGGGGGCACACCCTGCACGCGCTTTCCTCCACCCGGAGTTGCCTCGGGTGATATATTCCAATCTATATGTACAGTCGTGCTCAAAAATGTTGGTTAGCTTGTTTTATTATTCGTTAAGTTATTATTTAATATTTTCAGTTAAGTTTCTATTTGTATTGTCTGGTTATTATTATTTGTTTGTTATTTTCGTTAAGTTTTAGACTTTCGAATTTTAGGAAATTCTTCGCTGTCCATACAATGTTCGACGCAAAAAGTCAGAAAAATTTTGTTTTAAATTTTACAGTTTATGAAAACGGAGAATAAGGAAGGTATCTTAATATCTCCGAAGGGAGCCATTAACAATATTTTGTAACTTTTTTAACATTTCCGAACTATAAAAAAAATATTAATTGAAAGAGCTAAATTATTTCCCACTTAATTTTACGTGCGCCCACGCGCACTAGCAGACAAACCCCGAGCCGTCATTAAGTTTGATTTAATGTGTACTCTCTGGTCTCAGCCAGGGCAAAGTGTATCCATACAATAGTATGTTAGAACAGTTAATGTGGCCATTGCTTGCCATAGTTTATCCCTTATGGCTTTAATGATGTGAAAGCCATGTTATTTATTTAACAAAAAAAATACTTCTGACTACTCAAATCTTTGAACTCTACTTGAAACTCAATTTTTGACAGGAGCAATTAAAATAGACACTAGATGCCTAAATGAAGTTTAGACGTCATCCCTGCCTACCTTTTGGGTAATCTGTATTTCTGTTACGGACGTGAGTATTAGGTAATGAAGTAATCCCGCCGAGCACAAAACATTTAAATGGGGATCATATGAAACAAAACAACACTTTCAGTGTAAACAAATTTGAGACCTATTTTCACTTAGTCTGATTATAACTCCTTAAATTACACTGAATATACAGAAGGATGAAGTCTAAATCGTTTTGCTATTGCAATATATATAATGATACATGACAAAGGAAAAGTGCATTCTCTTCGAATACATTCCATTAACATGTGCGACTCATTAGTCATTAGCTCACTCGCTTGCTCTTTTGCCTCCCATTTTGATGTATTGCCAAATTGATACATTTTAGTAATAGTCTAGTTCATTGTATGGCTTTATCTGCCAGCTATAATATGGCTGTCTGATAGACTCAAAATCGAGAAACACAATGTACCTATGGATGCGGTCGGCGTGATACTTTTCTCATTTTCAGCAAGAAAACATGACGATTGACCATTTATCCCATGACCATTATTAAACTAAATCAACATAAGCAAGTGCTGTGCCAGCCTAAAATTAACAAGTTGAAGTTAAATATCGTGAGTGGCATCATGTGGCGTCAAAAATTAATTTAAATTTAATATTGAGAATGACGCCACCTAGTAAAAAAATTTGAAACGTTGTTTTATGGCATACAAGCTTTGCGAAAAACCCTTGTAAGTAAAGCTTAATTAAACTACTATGCGAAAGATTTTCATTGAAAACAATTTTGTATCATGTTAATCTTGGTAATTCCACGTGGCGCATTATTTACGTACAGCCTCACAATACCCTATAAACCAAAAAGCAATCATGACTGCACTACGAATCGTTCCATGCTTAATTTTTTTTGTTCTTCTGGTTTTTCCGAGTATATCCGTTAAAAGAGCGTTGATCGTTTGCCATCTTTTTACATTTTCCAGTGTTCCATATAACGGAATGTAAGCATTGCCTTGTGGATACATCACATCGACCGGTCTCGGATATGAAAATACTAGTGCTTTTTGTTAAACTTCATACAAATTCTTGGCTAGAAATATAACCCAAAATCTAGGTTTATTATAACTTCTAGGTTACAAAGTAATAAGTTAATTTGATTTCTATGATTACTACTTCTCGTAGTTAAGACTTGATAAATCTACATGCATTAGGTTTGATTATGAAGAATTCTTTTTTTCTGCAATATTAAACCATATCTAAATTAAATACCTATATTTTACTATGCAACAATTGAAGAATAATTACTATATAGAGATTGGAAATTAAGTCGTTATTGAATAGAATCGGTGTTGTTAATTAAATTGTATATCTCTCCATCCTCGTTTTATTTTGATTAATTAAATTCACTGCATGCAGTGGCAAAGGCAGACATTTTTATAGAAAAAGGAGGCAAACGATAAAACGATACGATGCTTCACTGGATGTTACGTGACACAGAATAACTTTATTGATCATCAGATCATATTTCAATACACATGTTTTCTCTAATACTTACCGTGAGTTAGAAACATTAACGCGAAAACAGTTTTCTGTCCGCAATCGAACATCAAATGTAGGTATCTACAAGAAGTTTAGAAATAAAACTTCTTATGTCAAACTTTTTTAAGATTTGTTATTCGAGTGATAAAAAACTAATAACGCAACATGCTTTTATGGTTTCCGCAATGTTATCTCACGGTTACATACATACATAAATTGAATAAAAATAGTAACTGCAAGATTCCCGCGAAAATAATTGCTGAAACAGAAAATAACTTGTTTCCAAAGTTATAATATTTCCGCAAAAGTCCCAGCATCGTACTTAACAAAGCCGCGGCCTTAAGAGCAAAGTAATGAGCTAAATAAGAATGTAGTTAACGCGCCGCCCGCGGCTTTGCGACGGCGACAAACGCCAGCCCAACTTGCTCTATGAAACATCTTTACTGCGGGCACAATAAAATCTTCATGCAAAAAGTAGCAGATGTCATGTTGAAATTCAAATTCAAATTTTTTATTGGTAATTACAGAAATTACAATATGTGTTATATAAAATGAAATAAAGTTTGAATTGTAACAGAAAAACAACCAACAAAAAATAGAAGAAAACAAAATAAAACTCTTAAGTGGCAAACATGAATTTCGTTGATTAAAAAACTCCTCAAAGCTATAGAATGCTTTTTGAGTCAGCCAAGATTTGTTGTTCTCAATCTTATGATTTCGATGATGCTAACTAAAAATGTGTTGTTTAAACAATGATTCTCTCTCGAAACATTGCGTTTAGATATGGATTAACTAACTCCTTAAATTGTAATATGTTTATAAAGTAAATAACTACATATATTAAAAATAACTATACTAAGTTCATGTATCTGATGGTTAAAAATATGGCCTGCAGACGGTTTCTTTGTCGATAAAACCATAAGTAGGTTAAGAGAATATTATGTGTTGTATATAGAGAAGGGACTAACTAATACCTCTCTCAGAGATGGTTGTTGGTTACATTTAGTGTGTGTAAGCAGTCTTGTGTATAGTTTACAACGCGTTGTAAAGTGAGAGTATTGTGCTACAACCAGATATATCATAATTTTTTGACAGTGGTAGAGTCCGCAACAACATCTGCACGAATGGCCCGCTCGACCGGTAAAAGAACACGACCTCACAGAAGACAGGCGTGAAGTAGAATTATTCTGCGTTATGTCTGATAATTGAGGTGCCGGAGGCCCAATTTCAGTCCTCTTCCCCTTCCCACCTTTTTCTAATAAGGAAAGGGAAAAAGGATTTGATTTTGATTTGAAGGGGATGAATAGGAGAAGGAAATGCCAATTTTCTGTCTATTCCACTATCTATTAAAGGTAGACATCTGCAACTCGCAAATGTTTGTTGCAGATGTCTATGGGTAGCGGTCATTTAGGTGACCGCTTGCTCGTTTGCCACCTTGTATAAAACAAATCCTAACCCCATACACATTACCTTTTCCCTATCCCTGTTTAAATACCGGCTTTCAATATATCTACATCAACATTTGATTGCCGCGGATGTTGGTGGGTAAACAATTTAACCGTTTAACTCTACAATAAAAAAACATAACTCAAAATAACTTTTACTTACGTCGCGTCAACAATTCTCTCGAGGTTGGAAAATTCCTTATACTCACGCTAATATAGCATAAATTCGTAATACGAATGTCTAATACACAGTACATTACAAATTACAGCGATATACATTCAGAACATGCGAAATATCGATGAATGTACAACATCTATCGGAGCTGACTCACTTGTCTTGATATTGCAGTTTTTCTACTAAAGAACTATTACGGTAGCTTACTCCTTTGCACCGGTAGAACTTTGAATTTCAGAAGGGTACGTGCACTTTAAGGTGAAAACTAAGGAGGGCAACGTCCAACAGCAGTCGTCTAATAGCTAACGGTGATGTCGTAATTGTATGTGAAATCGAATTGGCGAATTGACATACTAAAGAGATATAATAACAGAACAGACAGATATAATAAATAATCGGAAATGAGTTTAAATAATAATAATAACATTCAAGAACATTATTCACACACGGCCATCTGATTCCAAACTAAGCAGAGCTTGTGCTATGGAAGCCTAATACCTGATATACTACATATATTAATACTTTTCTTTTTGTAAATACATACACATATAGATAACTACACCCAGACACAAGACAAGCAGACATGTTTATGCACAGAAATGTTTGTCCTGGGTGGGAATCGAACCCACGGCCTGTGGCGTGAAAGGCAAGTACCTTACCACTGCGCCAACCGGCCAGTCGAAGTCTAAAGAATGTGCCAAATGGAAATCTGTAATCTTTTCAAACACCAATAAAATAGAAGTAGTATTATTATTTCCAATTTTAAAAATGAAATGGAAAAGTAAGTAATTATTTACATAATATGTGGGAAAATGAATAATTTTCAAGCATTTGTAACGTAGGTTTAAAAGGTGGGCTGAGTGTGTAAAAAGAAATGCTCAAAACAAACTAAATATAGGAAACAAATACTGCGATGGCGCGGGCAGTGTATATTTACAAAGGCGGTCTCCGCTTTGCTTTGCGGAACGTAAAACAAAAGATTCCACTCAGGCTTTTATCACACAGATAAAAAAGAATTACTCGCGATGAATAAAACAGACTTATTTTTCAAGCCGCTCTCTTAAAGATTTTACAAGCAAATAAACTGTAACAGAATCACTTGCACTCTAGTTGTAATATGTATTTGGAGTTCTTATTGTTATTTCAACAGTGCTATAACTCCGCCAATGGAATTGAAAATAATTATTGTTTTTTTTTTCTATTTTAACGATTTCAAATCATTGACACTACAAGAAAATCATCTTACGTCATTAGTTGCATAAAATAACCCATGAAAAAGTTTAATTGCCTAGTATATCGACAGAATTGCATTAGCCATGGTTTCGCGTGAATCTATCAATATTTTTATTTCTTTATTTCGTACGTCAAAAATGAGAGATACAGTCAGTGGAGATAACTTCAGGGTTATTTAGTTTCTTACAGTAAATTTTGTATTAAATGTCCTAAGTATATGTTTTCAGTTCACCTGGTGTGATATGACTATCACTTCTCACCTATTAATATTCGCTACAACTGCTAAAATTAAACTAGCATTATCAATCTTTATATGCACAAGTATACATAAGAAAAAGGAAAGGAGGTGGATGAATGAGAAAGGTAGAGTCCGCAACAATAACATCTGTTGCACGAATGGCCCGCTCGACCGATGAAATACCATGACCTCACAGAAGACAGGCGTGAAGTAGTTTTCTGCGTTTCGTCTGCTGAGTGAGGTGCCGGAGGCCTAATTTAAGTCCTCTTCCCCTTCCCAGCCTTTTCGGATAAAGAAAGGATTGCAAGGGCAAGAGGATTTGACGGGGAAGGGGGTGATAGGATAAGGAAATATCAATTTTTCTGTCTATACCCTGTCTATTAAAGGTAGGCAACGCATCTGCAACTCGCAAATGCTTGTTGCAGATGTCTATGGGCAGCGGTTACTTAAATGACCGCTTGCTCGTTTGCCATCTTCTTCGAAAGTTTAATGAAATTTTCCATTTTTCAGAAAACTAAAAAATGTTTTTACATCTTGTTTTAAATCAATTCCATTCATTGGTATATCAACCGTCTGATAATGTATAATATTTCTAAATATTTTTTAGTCTAATCTTGTATAATGGTATACTAGGCATGTAGCAAAGTGTGCATGGCGCGGTCGATGATGGCGTTGTCTGAAGTTCGCTATAGCCACGGCTCCACGCGACTGGCGACGTCTCAGCGCCCTGACCTCCAGCTGTGCTATTGACTTTTCGCTGCTCACACAGCCCTGGCGGTACGTGATACGAAAATAAATTAATGTCATTACATTTTCTCCTATTATCCAAGCTAATACTAAATTAATCTTATACAATATATCTGAATTTTGTAAACCTCAGTACCTAATGAAAGAAACGATATTGATTTCATTTTCATTTGAATAAACCTTTAACATTAAATTAGTCATATGGCAACGTATGTATGTACCTAACATTGAAATTACGTGTATATTGTTGTACATGCCTGCTTTTGGTCGAGTTGGGCCAAACGTGATAGAAAGAAAGTGAGTCTCAACGTACACAAAGATATGAGTAGACCCCAAAACAAACCTCCGTAATTTTACACAAATTTTGCCTTGGTCGAAATCGAACCAGAGACTTAATACAGACAGACATAAAGACATACATTTCTACAAGACAGAAAGACAATCATTTCTACTAATATAAAGAGGGTATCGATTCATTTGAATAAATAAATGTAATGTTGTTAACCGTAGAACAAAAAGCGTAACGAACAAAAGATAGTCAAAGCGAGGTGAGCAGAGCGCATGCCCGCCACTGCGCCACTGGCGGCGCACTGCCCCCTAGCGGAGCACGCCGCAGTGAGTTGCGTAACAAAAGCACAGTCTGCTTCAAACGTCTCGCTGAAAACTTTCGCCCGTCCGTTCGCGCCGGAAAAAATGGATAACCTTAAATCGATCTAAAACTTTCTAACAATGCTAATAATTTTATAATTAGTAAGATTAACAATAAAAACACGTCGAGACTTTTCGAACGCTCTAACGCTTTTCAGTTTTATTTTTTGTAACATATAAAGTTTTATGGAAGTTGACAGTGGGCGAAAAGTGTAGTGGTTTTCGCCGGTCGAATACGATACATCGTAGAGAAGCGTGTGTGTTCTATTTGTTTTGTTTTATTTTGCTGGGCGGTCAGTGGCGGTGAGTGGTGGTAGCGACCAGTGGAGCCCCGTGGTGGTGCGTGGGAATCGATACTGCGGTGGGAGCGGCAAAGGTAACGTCTATCATATGTTTCAAACTTTTAAATGTAACGTCTTATTCTTGATTCATATACAGCATGAGTTAAACACGAGTATGATTAAAGCCTATCTACAGTATATATATTATATAGAGAACAAATTTGATTGCTACTGAACTTATTTAAAAAAAAATTATTTTATTACATTCAATGTAACTTGTATAAACGCCCAAATTTGATTTAAAATTTGTTACAATTTGACACTATCATTATATTACATTAATTAGTACGTCATTCATCTACAATTGAGACATTACTTATTTATTTATAAATATTATGATGTGGAAGATATAATGGGAGTATTTGGTTTCCTATTATATTTTAATTTATTCTTCATTATGAAATGCATACATTTGACACTTATAAATATTTATTTTTAATGTTACACAAAGGCAAGGCGAAAAGATGTACTTGGAATACGATAAAGTCCACAAATACGGACCAAATAGTTAACAAATGTGACATTTATTTTATGTCAATTATAAAAATATAATTAGAAGCGATGTAAACTTATTTACAAAATGAACAAACAAAAAGAATATTCCAAATTCCAGTATTGCTTTTCCTGGGTAAAATTCAAGTTCCATAAACGTGGTCACTTAATTCTAGATACATATATTTACTAAAAAAAATAGTTTTACATAACAACTTCCATTTTTAATTTATTATTTACTCATATAATTATGTTTACAATTATTTAAAACTACTGTTTATTTTAATTTTAACAGAAACATATTTTATTGTGTTATTACATATTTTGCTGTTTCCGAACACAATACGATTTAATGAATGCGGGCGTCACGTATCATGAAATGTTCTGTAATGTTCCAACTATATTTACATTTTACGACCTATCGTATTATACTTCTAACGTGAAACGAACGATAACCATACTTTCTACACTATCACTTGCTTCAAACGTGAATTTTTTTTAAAATAGATTTAATATGAGACACCTATATGCACCATATTTACTAACAGAGTAAAGTACTACTCCTTTATCTTATGTACTACAAAGTAAAATAAGAAGTAAACACGGGGAAATAGCACTAGTATATATGACCCCCTGAAAAACGAAAACCTCGTGAAAAGACGAAATCACTCAATTTAAACAAATTTTACAAAGTTAAACCACTTTTAAACTTTTACTTTTACATTTGCATCAAACAATGTTTTTCGTGCTACGTTTTATAATTGAACAAAACACGTTTTAAGAATTTTCCAAACTGTATATAAAAGATACGTCTTAAGTTAGTTCCAAAACCGAAAGGCGTTCGACTTCAAAAACATAGGAACAGAGAATTTTACACGACTCCTCTAATGTTGTAGATTTTATTGACAGTGATCCTCTTTTATCCTTTAAAATATATGTGATGCTAAGAGAATCTATCCATTCCTAGGTCCACGGACACCAGCAATTTTCAACAACATCATTCAGTAGGTAGGTACAGCTTAGGAAATTGATACAATATGGTAACGGAACATTTTTATTTGACACTAGATATCCCGGTGAACTTTTGAACTAAAACATCAAAAAGAAATTCTACGTTGAGATACATGTAATAAAATTGTTACATGAAACGAGATAAAAATGTTATATATGTCAATGAATTGATGTAAATGTTTTGCAGTGTCTTCTTGTTTTTAATGTGCGCTACCGTAGTTTTCTGGCTGCGACCCAATATTTTGATTTAAAATTAAAATTTCTGTTACGAAAAAAAATATCAAGTACTTTTACTGACACTACGTATAATAACCGTCTCTAATACTAAATATCAACATTGTTAGGTATTTTTTACTGACTGACCGGTTGGCGCAGTGATAAGATACTTGCCTCTCACGCCGCAGGTCGTGGGTTCGATTCCCACCCGGGACATATATTTGTGTGCTTAATTCTATATATAATAAAAAAAATATAAATCTATATATCTATGTATTTACAAAAGAAAAGTATTAGTATATGTAGTATATGAGTTATCTGGTTTCCATAGCACAAGCTCTGCTTAGTCTGGGATCAGTTGGCCGTGTGTGAATAATGTCCCATAAAATTGTTATTGTATTATTATTTTATCATTATAACCGACTTTGACCAATAGAAATTAAACTGTAAAATACCATAAAGAAAATTACAGAAAATCCTTTGCTTATATCGTAACTTCTTAATACAATCCCAAGTGTTTTTCATTACAATTGTAAAATGTATATGCTAACGTTTTTTTCTCATTTCTTTTACAAAATTTACTACATTGCTGTACTTTCAACTTTCATCCGTTAAAGGGATAGAATCGATGAGAAAATTCCGACGATGTATTACATAATCCTTGCGACTCTATCCCAGACAAGCTTAGGAATTTTTCTTTTCGTAATGTTCGGCTTAACCAACGCTTAAATCGGTAACTTTGGCATGAAGATTTAGGTTTTTCTTTTCATGCATTAATAGTTTATTTTAAGATTTTGTTTTAAACTTAACTTGTTCTTCCAAATATCCGACTCTTTGAGCTATATTATATAGGCGAAGTACAATAAAAAGTGTAAACTGAGAGAGTTTTACTAAAAGGAGACTTCGTTTTAATTTTCATAAGAGTTTGAGTGCATTCAAAAAATTTTAAACAATCGCTTGTTTGAACGGTAAACGGGTTAAAGAAAATCATTGTGATAGATACATTTGATACTTATCTTTGTACAATAATAACCTTTCGCCTATATCACCTAGTCGCCTTTCTTTAGAATGTCACTAATGTGATCGATGTAAATTTTTCTAGGATATTCCTCACCAAAAAATATTCAACTATTTCAAACCAATTACAAATTTTATTAATATAGTCTGGCTGATTGAACCCTTGATTGTCCTGGCATCGGACATTTCACTATTTAAAAGTAACAAACAAAAATATAATACGACGAATTAATGCTTCAACATTGTTGGGACCTGATTATCTATCACCAGTTATAGGTGTCATTGTAAGAAATCTTGTGTGTGAATTCTATATAAGAACTTCATGTGATGCTTAGGAATACCGCTCATTATCAATTGAATGGGTTCGCAACTCAACTCAGCTTAACGAGTCATAGCTCTTAGCTTCTAAGTTCTTCGTAGCTGTTATCTTTTATGTTATCCTAATTATTATCGATCATATTTGTGACATACTAGAGAAAGGCGATTGAGGTGTACCCATAACCAACGAGCATTTATGGGTAGATGTATGGATGAAGAAAAAGCAAGAGGTGTGTCAGGATTACGCCAAATGGAAATCCATAATTTCTGCCTACTTCTCTGGGTTATGGATGTAAGCATATATAGTAGATATATGTATATACTATACATATGCATAT